>LPNX010947305.1:95450-178504 GCA_001517045.1 Pseudotsuga menziesii
AGAAAGGATGTCATCTAATAAGCACCATATAACGCTGATATATTATTTTAGAAAGGATGTTATTTAATAAAGCTATATATTAAATTTAAAAAAAGGTACTCTATGAAAGTGACATGTATTATTTTAGAAAGGTTGTCATATACTAAGACACAATATGAAGTTGGCATATTATTTTAGAAAAGAAATCATTTAATAAAGACAATTAAAAAAATTTATTTATGAAAATAATTAATTAATTTTGTTAATATAATAATAATATAAATTATTTTTATTAGGATATTAAATTTATAAGTATATTAATATTAATATTATTAAATAATTAAAAATATAAAAAATAAATTATACATATAGACTTGTATCTTGAATGAAAAGATAATGGATAAGAAGTATAAACCATGGCTTCGCTCAAGTGTTGTATATGATATCTCGGCTGATACTGCATCTGCACAGTAGCTGTTATCAAATGACCCCTGCTCTGTCGAGCCGATATCTGGGTCTTTCTTAACGATCAAGGATTTGAACCTGGGTCGACTGAAGGAAAGAAACCAACAAAGATTATATTAGAGAAATATGTAGTCATTTATCTTACAATTGTTGTGCCATTTAGATCATCAAGAAATGAGTCCAATATTGTTGATGGAGTAAAAGAGGAATGAAGTAGACACTGAAAAAATCAAACCACACATGAAACGGATGAGTATAGCTCAGGTAATTACAGTATCATGTTCATTAATTAATCCAGTGTTACAATAGTGTTACATAGGAAAAGAATTCAAATCATTGGGGATGAATTCGAATCTCCCAGTTGGATGTGACTGTATCTGACTAACTAGATAACTAAATATGTCTCAGTCACTATTGGTGTCCAAGTGGTTAACTCTAGATGTCTAATCAAGTCACAAAATCAGTTATAATCAGTTAACTCAGTCTAACTAAAGTGGTAGGTGAGAGAAAGCACCTTATCCACATGCAGTCATGTCTAACTGGCGCCAACTGATCTGATTGTGATCTGAATACAAATAACTGGAAAATAACTAATCTTAACTAGTTTCAACTCCAACTGGCTGAAGGAGGTTGGTTTCGAGACTCCCATTGGCTCCTAAAATGTAGGGATTGGCCTAGGAGGCGCCTAAGATAATGCATGAAAGTGTATTCAGCGGAAGCTAGCCTCTATCGGTGTTCTCACACTCTAGTAACTGGTACATGTGGACCCACTAGGCCAAGTGGAACCAAATAATTAAATAAAACTCCTAAGTTAGGGTAAAATAATCTAATATACAGTTTGGTCAATGGAGGATTGTAATTCCTAACACCCCCCCTGAATCCTAACTTGGACAACTATGTACCCTAGAAACAAGACCAAAATTCACCCATGTATAATCTAAAAGATAAAAAATATTGTTCCATAAACCGAAGAAATAGGGGAAAACCTTATGGGAAACCCCCCCCCCCCTAAAAATAAGAATAAAACAAGAAAATGAAAGCTATATTTATAAGAAAGAAGCTTCCTCCTTAGAAAAATAACTTGAACAAAACACTGCTACAAATTTGCAGATCTATGCAGCAGCATCTTGAAGCTATGCATGTGGATCTCTCAATGTACTTCTGAACTGATGAATCTGTGTGTTTCTTCTAGATGGTAAATGTAGAGAATGATCAAGTTTCTTCTTCTATGCACCAAGTAGTTGATCATTCACTATCATCAAGTAGCATTGACCTAGAAGTTTGCTACACCACTCTGTAGGGAGGGAATCTATGAGAGAGAGTGCATCATGCCATTAAGATACTGGAACCTAGTTCTCCTTCTGTCTATTGGATTTCCAGCTACATCAATAAGCTTTTGAGCCGATCTAAATTTAGGCTTTTGAGCTGGAATGGATATTGTATTTGGATCTAGAATCTCATGAGATTGACTCTCAATAAAAGGATCATGGTGGTCTTGATCCTCTTCATCTAAATAAGAAACATGTAATAAATCATCATCATCAAAAATGAGGGGAGGAGTTTTTATACCTACTTGTGCTCTGGATGGTAGTGCATCACACAACTAATCTTCTTCAAACTGAACACTTCCCTTAATGAATCATTTCTTAGTTGCAACCTCCATCAACTTGTATGATTTTCCATCTTCTACATATCCCAGCAGAATGCATTCGCTACTTTGGGATTGGAAGGACTCCCTCTTGTCAAGTTGTATTATGGCCCAAGATTTGGAGACAAAACCTCTCAAATGAGAGACATTGGGTTTATACCCAGGTAGTGATTCGAATGGAGTAGCCCCAACCACTGATTTATGAGGCACTATGTTCTGCAAGTATGAAGCACAATTTACATCTTCTTCCCAAAGAGAAGGAGGAAGGTTCTTACCATGGAGAAGGCATGTTGCCATCTCTTTTAGTGATCTGTTCTTCCTCTCATCTACACCATTTTGTTGTGGTGTGTATGGAACTGAGTGTTCCATTTCAATCACTTCTAATTCACAGAAATACTGAAACTCTCTTTTGGTGTACTCTCCTCCTTTATCAGATCTTATGGAGTTGATTTGATTAGTGAAACTAATATCAACCATATCTTTAAAAGCTTTAAAAATATCAAAAAAAAATTATGTTTGTTTCATAAAGTAGATCCAGAAGTACCTAGAACAATCATTAATAAAGGTGAGGAAATATATGTAACCATTAATAGAGTTTGTGGGAATAGTTCTATCCACATCACTATGCCAAATTTTTCTGGTGTTGTTAGCATGAGAAAATAAAGGTGTAGGAAGTGATATAGGTAAAAAAAGTGAGAACTCATAAGCTTTAGTAGAATGATTTGCAATACCTTTCACTATGAGTTGTCCAATAGTTTTTTTGGTGATCTCAACTATATCGGAATCAAGTGTAACTCTCTTGGGAGAGCATGTTTGAGTCATCTAATAAACAAACAACAGGTTAGTTGCAAGGGAGGACACATAAAGAACATTATTGAACTCACCATGCTTCACTCTGATTGAGGCCCTTCCTTCTACTAGAATTTGGGAATCATCTCCCATGTGAGTGTTAGGCCCTTTGATAGTGTGAGGATGGAGAATGATTATTTAGAGCAAACTATGTGATTGAATGCTCCATAATCAATTATATATGTTGTTGGCTGTACAAGGATAGCCTTCAAGGAATGCCACCTTTCATCATCTTCTGGTTATGGTTCATCATCAGGATTCTTTGCTCTTTGAGGGAGATCACTGTTATTCTGCCTAAGGAGAGCAGTGAGCTAGTCAACTTTCTTCTTCATATAAGAGTATTCAAGGCGAAAACCCCTCATACAATAGGGATGCATCTTATTTTCGAACTTCTTAGTTTTCTTAGAGCCAGAGTCTCCTCAAGAAGTCTTCTGATTCTTAGGCTTCGAATCATTTGTTTTATGATCCTCCCCCTTGGAATTTCCTTTAGCCTTCCCTTTGTTAAATTCTGTCACTAGGAGAGCTTGATATTTGGAAGTCTTGATGACTCCCATCTGGATCAACTTCTCTTACTCTTGTATTAAGGACTCTGCAAAGGAATCCAGTGAGGGAATCTTCCAATTAGGAATGAAATTTCTTCCAAAATGGAATATTGACACAAATTCAAAATACTCAGGACCTAGTTTGATAAGTACCGAGAGAAAATGTTGCTCATCCTTTCTTTATACTCTGCACTATCTGTATTGAAGTGAAAGAAACTTGAATATAGTAAAGAATTGTTGCACCGTCTCAAAACTGTTGGGATGTAAGACTACTAACTCATTCTCCAGAATGTGTCCCCAAAGATCATCTTGCTTTCCAAACAATTCTTCAATATTCTCCCAGGATTCTCTAGAAGTCCTCAAACCTTCAAGGTGGAAGAGGAGATCTATGGATATCTGAGTACATAGATAACCGAAAGCTTCATCTAATCGGTTCAAAAACTTGTTTCTTTCAACTATATGATGGGGCTCGACCTCCCTTGATCAACGTGACAATATTATTATTGCAAAACTATCCAAAACAACTCACTACTTTAGAAACAGGGGAACTCAGGACTCCTTTGTTCACCAACCTTTTCATGGAGCAGTGTCAATCTGAAGCTTGAAGGAGCAAGAATAAGAGTTGAATAAAATGCTAAATTCCAAGTCATGGATAGTGGCCATAGCTCTAATTAGTCTTAGTTGTCCATGATTTTCTTTTGTTAATTATTGTTAGGACAATTTGTTAAAAAAAAATCGTATAGTCATTTTTAGTTATATGGACATATCTATAAAAAATTAGATGACTATATATATAAGACGAGTAGCTTCTTTAGAAACTCTACACACTTTCTTTTTGGAATGATAACATTTTGTTGTTGATTTTCTTCCTCTATTTATAAATATCAATTTCTCTCTTTTTTTTTTTAAAGAATAAATATAATTAACAGAAATTCTTTAGACACAAAGGATACCATTATTTGTAAAAATGTTAAGTGGTGACAACATAAACATAAAAACATTCACATAATAAGAGTTGATAGAACTAACATAAATTCTCAAAACATTGATTTTCCAAAAGAAAAATATGAATTCTCATACACATTCCCCCACAAAAATTATGAGATCACAAAAATATATTTATAAAAGAATAATTAAATCACTATATAATTTTCATTCTCTCTCATTCTCTCATGCTATCATTATGTTCTATAATAAACTTTGAATTTTGAAAATCATTATAAAATTTTAATTTTCTTCTTAGTAAAACAACTAGATGTTCATGCTCTCATGTAATTTTTAATTTAACTTATAAGGGAACTTTGAATTTTGAATCTCACATCCAAGTGACCTCCAAATGTCACATAGAATTGAAGTGAAATCTCACATCGGAGTGTCCTCCAAATGTCACATAGAATTGGAGTGAAATCTCACATCTAAGTGACCTCCAAATGTCACATAGAATTAGAATGAACTTACATTTATGAGTAAACTTTGAATTTTTAAACTCACATCTAACTAACATCCAAATGTCACATAAATTTGAAGTGAACCTTGTATAACATAAACATATGGGAGATGAATTTGAGATTCCAATGATAACCATTTTAGGACAGTGATCCGGATTTATGTGAAAACAAAATGAAAGATAATATATATATTCAAATGCACAGATATATATGGCGATCGACACAGTAATACAGTGAACTCAGATTCTATTAAAGGAATGAAACAGAACAAACTGTAAAACAAAAGTAGCTAGAATGGTGGTAGTTGTATCTCTGAGAAGAGACATGGAGGCTACACTCACTCGTGACAAGCTCAATACAAAATGTGGCCAAAGGGGCCTATTTATAATAAGAATGAGGCGAGAACCCCAAAAGTCCAAAACGTAACCCTAGAAAATGAACCGTCATAAAGTTTGTAGCCCCAAGGTGGTAAGTTGAACACTCAACTTCCCGGGGTCATAACTTTTGCATACGATCTCCGATTTGGGCATTAGATAGCTCGTTGGAAAGGTCTATCTAAGATTTACAACTTTTGATCGGCCAAATGCATGTTAATTGTTAATTTTTTTATATTCTTAGCTAAAATATCAGTATTTCATTTCATTTCCATAACAAAAGCATATAAATAGGATCACTGAAAGAAACAGTATCACAAGAACAACACAGATTTATCTTGGGAAAAACCCAGCAAAAGCTTCCTCAATATAGATGCCCAAAAAAGGTGAAATGGTAAAACCAATAAGGAGATCAAAAACCTGATCCTCCTCCTTCTCCAGCTACTTCTCTCCTCCACAAGTGTGCTACTCAAGTGAGTGTGTGTCTCAAATGAGGAGCACTACACCTCTATTTATATTCATCCGTTCACTTAAGTTAACTCATTTGGCATGTAGGCTCGAGTTAAATCATGTAGGCTCGAGTTACACATGTAGGCTCAAGTAACCACACTGGGGTGTTGATGACCCACTTTTACAATTAGAGGGGACTACCTCATGACTCTTATTAGTTCTTCCGATTAGGAGCATCGGGGTACAATGTAATACAAGTGGTTCTCCCGGTAGGACCATCGGGGACCACAAAAAGATACATATAGAATATTCTTCGAATTTACAATATTTCAACACTCCCCCTTAACGAGAAGGGTATTCTACAGCAACATCAACAACAACAAGAGTAGAGATAGGGGACATCATCAACATCAACAGGGTAACACATCTATAAATCATTGGAAGCTTTTCAACCTCATGTAGTCTTCATCTTCAATCTTTAGTCTTCATCATCAGCAACATCTTCAGTCTTTTATCAGCAACATCTTCAGCATTTTGAACTTTTAATTAGAAATGACATCTTCAGCACTTGGACCTTTCGATCAGCAACATCTTCAGCACTTTGACTGTTCCATCAGCAACAACATCTTCAGCATTTTGACCTTTCGATCAGCAACATCTTCAGCACTTTGACTTTTCGATTAGAAACAACATCTTCAGCATTTTGACCTTTCGATCAGCAACATCTTCAGCACTTTGAATTTTCGATCAGCAACAACATCTTCAACACCTTGATCTTTCGATCAGCAGCAACATATTCAGTACTTTGACCTCTCGTTCAGCAATATCATCATCAACACTTTTCCCTTTCGATCGATAGCAACATCATCATCATCATATTCTGATCTATTGATCATAATCATCATCACATTCTGATATTTCGATCAGAAACATCATCATCATACTCTGATCTTTTGATCAGAAACATCATCATCATACTCTGATCTTTCGATCAGAAACATCATCAACATACTCTAATCTTTCGATCAGAAACATCATCATCATACTCTGATCTTTTGATCAGAAACATCATCATCATACTCTGATCTTTCGATCAGAAACATCATAATCATAGTGCGTCATCATCATACTCTGATCTTTGGATCAGTACGTCATCATCATCATACTCTGATCTTTCGATCAGTATGTCATCATCATCATACTCTGATCTTTCAATCAATATGTCATCGTCATCATACTCTGATCTTTCGATCAATACGTCATCATCATACTCTGATATTTCGATCAGTATGCCATCATCATCATACTCTGATCTTTCGATCAGTACGACATCATCATCATCAGCAACAACCTGCAATCCACAACTCAAAGACAAAAAGTATTTGGATCACTTTTGGACTTAAAGTCCAGGGATGATACAATCCCACCACATTCTTGACAACCGAAGTTACCGTATTGATTACAGGAGAATCAGTCCCTATCACTTTAGGACTAAGTCCAAGGACGATGCAATCCTACAACATTCTTGAGGACTGAAGCCACCGGATTGATTATGGGGGAATCAATCCCTATCACTTTAGGACTATGTCCAAGGATGATGCAATCCTACCACATTCGCGAGGACCGAAGCAACCGGATTGATTACAGGAGAATCAGTCCCTATCACTTTAGGACTATGTCTAAGGATGATGCAATCCTACCACATTCTCAAGGACAGAAGCCACCGGATTGATTACGGGAGAATCAGTCCCTATCACTTTAGGACTATGTCCAAGGATGATGCAATCCTACCACATTCTCGAGGACCGAAGCCACCGAATTGATTACGGGAGAATCAGTCCCTATCACTTTAGGATGATGTCCAAGGATGATGCAATCCTACCACATTCTCAAGGACCGAGGTCACCAGATCTATTATGGACAGATGTTCCTAGATGATACAATCCCTCTTCATTCTCGAAGACCGAGGTCTTCGGATCACTTTACGGAAAGTTCCCAGGGATGATACAATCCCACCACATTCTCGAGGACCGAGGTCACCAGATCTATTATGGACAGATGTCCCAGGATGATACAATCCCTCTTCATTCTTGAAGACCGAGGTCTCTAGATCACTTTAGGGTAAGTACCCAGGGATGATACCATCCCACCACGTTCTCGAGGACCGAGGTCACTGGATCTATTGTGGACATATGTCCCGGGATGATACAATCCCTCTTCATTCTTGAGGACCAAGGTCTCTGGATCACTTTAGGGAAAATTCCCAGGGATGATACAATCCCACTGCAACATCGCTACTCCCCCTTTCGAGGAAGGTCTTTCCGAACAACACCACGCTTGTCTTGAAAGTGTTCGAACTCTACTCGAGGCAGAGGCTTCATCAGTACATCATCATCCAAACCATCATCATCTACATCTTCAGTATGTGAATATTGAACTATCACCATCTATATCTCCAGTATGTGAATACTGAAAGCATCATCATCTATATCTTCAGTATAGAAATATTGAAAGCATCATCATCTCTATATTCAGTATAGAAATACGAAATCATCATCATCTGTATCTACAGTATGTAAATGCTGAAATATAATCTATATCTTCAGTATGGGAATACTAAAATCATCATCATCTATATCTTCAGTATGGGAATACTGAAACATCATCATCTCTATATTCAGTATAGAAATACTGAATCACCATCATCTGCATCTACAGTATCATCATCTGCATCTTATCTTGTATGTAGAAATACTGGATTTCTACGTGTTACGTCGGAACACAGGGTTCATTGTCATCACAACTATGGTTATCATATAGAATCATTGTAGTGTCCATATTTAGGTCAAAGAGACCTAATATCATCTTCTAAAGCCATATGGCTTCACAACTTAGTAGAGCAATCTGCTATGTATTCTGCTTCAACCGTGCTAAGAGAAACACTGGACTGTTTCCTGCTAAACCATGAACTCATAGCAGACCAAAAGCATCTACCTGATGTGATTTTCCTGTCTGAGATACTTCCAGCCCAATATCCATCTATGTAGCCATACAATCTATACTCATGGCCACCATCATAGTATAAACCAAAGTCCATAGTCCCTTTTATATATCTCATCACATGTTTTGCAGCTACTAGGTGAACTCATTTTGGTTAAACAAGATATTGACTTAAGGTGTTCACAGCAAAACAAATGTCTGGTCTGGTATTTGTTAAGTACATCAATGACCCAATGATCTGTCTATAGTGAGTCACATCCACTAACTCTAATGAGTCATCAGCTAACAGCTTCAGGTTGGAGTCCATGGGTGTGGCCATGACTTTGCATTCCAACATACTGAATCTCTTCAATATCTCTACCACATACTTTCCCTGGTTGAGAAAGATTCCTTCTAAACTTTTCCATACTTCCAGACCTAGGAAATAATGCATTAACCCAAGGTCTTTCATCTCAAATTCTTCTGCTAGTTTCTTCTTGATTTCCATGATCTGTTTCTCATTCCCTGTCAAGAATAAGTCATCCTCGTATAGTAATTGAATGACAGGTTCATCTTCTACAACCTTGTAGGAAAGGTTAGGATCGAATTTACTCTTGGCAAAGCCCATGCTCATCAGGAAACTATCTATTCTTCCATACCAAGCTTTGGGAGCTTGCTTCATGCCATAGAGGGCCTTCTTCAACTTGCATACTTGATTCCATCTATCTTCAACTTCAAATCCTCGTGACTATTCGATGTAAAAATCTTCCTCAATCATACCATTAAGGAAGGCTTGTCTTTACTTCATCATGGAAGAAACTACCATGATAGTTTTGAAGGAAGTGTACCTTGGTTCCTAGAGTAAGTGTCTCTTCAGAATTAATTTCCTCTTTCTGATAGAAACCTCTAGCCACAAGTCTTACCTTACTTCTATCAGCAACATATCTTATCTTGCAAATCCATTTGGAAGATAATACATTCTTTCCTTTTGGTTTGAGTACTATATCCCAAACATCATTCTAGTATCATAACATCTTCTATGAGTTTGTCTTCTCAGGTCATCAACATATCCTAGTCTTTTCCATTCAACCTTGAAGGTTGGAACCCATTTTACTCTTGTTAAAGTCTTGATCCATCACGAAGCTATCCATCATGTCATACCATGTCGAACTCAGATATAATTTTCTGTAGTCACTCCCCCTGAAGTGGAGTATCATCTTCCCTCTTCATTCTATACAGGTGGTTCTATGCTTGATATATATTGGTCAATAGAGTATGTCATGTCATAGTCTATTCTTTCTGAGGCAAATCATGAACCTTGCTTTGTACACCTGTTCTTGTAGATCCATCTGGAAGATACTATGTACCTCCCTTTATGTCTCGAAATCATATCATATACATCATTCCCCATGATCAACTGTTATTCTTTGATCATAGCTTCTTTCATAGAATTATTTTCTTCATCTTGAGTTATCTCTTGTACCCATGGTGGTGTTCATCCTTCAAGGTGGATCTACCGCTCTCTGAAGCTCTTTCTTCAGTCATGGTGTCTCTGACCCTCGGAGCTTCAGATTCATGTTTATTGGAGTGAATCTTGAATTGTCATCACTTGTTCTTCAGAATAAGTCTCATCCTTCTTTTCTTGTAGGAGGTTGTACAGGACCTTTCCTATAATTCAAATGCACCAGTTGCATGGTTAGAACTATTTCATAAAAACATATGCATAACGACAAATTCTTATGCATCATGCAATTGTTTAGTCAATACAACATTCATCCATATCTCACATAAACTTTCTAGGAGCCTTCCATCTCTACCATGACATCATTGAGATTGTGCACTAATCCAATATGTCAACAAAGAGGTTTGATAAGTAGCAATGGAGAGTTGTATAGCACCATGAGCTACTTACCCGTCACATGCATATTAGTAGTATACAGTCATTAATGCAAACAATCTATTATGCACATCAATTGAATATAATCAAATGTATAACAAAACAATATCATGAAATGACAATTGAATACTTATCTTTTATTGTTTCGTGGGTAGACTCCATCTTGATCATTCTTATTTATCATCTTCTTCATTCATGAAATCATAATTTCTTATCCAAATGAGAAGATGAATAAGAGGTTCTTCAAGAATTGAGTTCTTCATATTCCTCATCGCTTGAGGGATCTTCTTTGAATGGTGAGAGTTTGATCTTCAATTGCTCCCATCTTCTTCTTATCTTCTTATGAGTCGAGCTGAAAGTAATTACTTCCTTCTAGCATACATTCTTTGCATGAATCAATCCCATGATTCTGGGAGGCCATTCAAGGTGGCTATCACCACTTCTACATTCTCCACTTCTTCATCTACCGCTTCAAGTTGTTCTGCATTCTGGATCTTCACATTCTTCCACTATTTTCTCAAAGCCATCTTCTGATTTAAGTTCTTATCTTCAAATAGATTGATCAAGGAATCAAACATCTTCGGTGTCTTTAGGGAAGACACTTGTGGTACAATTTGATCCGTGATTGAATCAACAATGATCTTCTTGGCCTTGATCAAGTTCTTCTTGTGTAAGGCTTTGAGCATCATCTCCGTATGGAACTGGAACCTCTCTACTCATGTAGCTGTCCAATTCATTTTCTTCAGAGAGATCAAATACTTCCATGCTTGGAAGTTGTCAACTTTACCGAGCTTATCATCAAGCTGATGTGATAGATCACTTTTAAATGAGAACCTCAAATGCAAATAGCAAAAGATTAGATCTTACCGATTTGAGGTGTTCGTCCTGCTTCCAGAGCTGGCTGATTTAGGGTTTGTTAGAGAAACCCTAATTTTCAAAACTTGAAATATTTAAGATATGATTGGATAGAAATATATAAATCTTTAAATGGAGCTGTCTAATGTACTCCTTTTCTGAAAACAATGGAGGGAAGCTCCTAGAACAGGAAGCCCTAGTTTTCCAATTTATTCTGCAAAAATGCCTGTCACTGTTTCTGTGATATCTCCGAAATTACTGCTCCTATGTGTCTAAAATTTTTCACTAAGGTAACCTCACATATCTGTGATCCAACACCATAGGTTTCATCAGAATTTGTTTCACCAATTGGGTTTTATGATCCTTTTCCCACGGTGACCTGTTACAGGACTGTTCAGAATAGATAAGTTGTACGGACTTCCACATGTCACTGTTTCATCTTATGGTTCTGAAATTCGGACCAAAGAAAGTACCATCCGTACATTTTCTTGAACATCTTCAAGAATTTAATTTGGACCTCTGTAACCCACGATATAGCAATTTTACCCAAGTGTCATGTTTAGGGATGAATTCTGGAGGAGGCCGAAATGCTAACTTTGACGGATCATATCACCCATAATATAGAGAATCGGAGGCTGAATTTTGGACACAGGGTACATCAGGATTTTATCTTCAGCATTTGAAATTTTCAGCTCCTGAGCCTTCTTCAATATTGGTACATAGGGAATGTACCAAAACGTAGCAGTTTTAGTATTTAGGGTTTTTCTAGCTCGGGGTCAAACTAGGGTTTGACTTTCCTGGAGTTTCACCCAACCAAAAATATTGATCCAGGTCTCTAAACTTCAATTTTGATGAGGAGATAAATCCTATGCCAGGCTCACTCAAAAATTCCTCTTGAATAAGAATCCCTAATTTCTCACACCGAAAACTGAAAATGCTTGGAATCGAATTCCACTTCGACAGAAAGATGCACCCTTCAATGGAGAGTCAGCCTAGCCTTCTTTTGCTAATCGATTGTGGAGAGATAACGAAAAAGTAAGAATCCCTAGATTCTGTAGCTTGTGAAAGCTGTCATATTCAAGTTAGCTCTGATACCATGTTAATTTTTTTATATGCGTAACTAAAACATCAGTATCTCATTTCATTTCCATAACAAAAGCATATAAAGAGGATCACTGAAAGAAATAGTATCACAAGAAAAACATAGATTTATCCTGGGAAAAACCCAGCAAAAGATTCCTCAATATAGATGCCCCAAAAAGGTTAAAAGGTAAAACCAACGAGACCAAAAACCTGATCCTCCTCCTTCTCCAACTGCTTCTCTCCTCCACAAGTGCGCTACTCAAGTGAGTGTGTGTCTCAAATGAGGAGCACTACACCTCTATTTATATTCATCCGTTCACTTAAGTTAACTCATTTGACATGTAGGCTCGAGTTAAATCATGTAGGCTTGAGTTACACATGTAGGCTCAAGTAACCACACTGGGGTGCTGATGACCCACCTTTACAATTAGAGGGGACTACCCCATGACTCTTATTAGTTCTTCCAATTAGGAGCATCGGGGTACAATGTAATACAAGTGGTTCTCCCAGTAGGACCATCGGGGACCAAAAAAAGATACATATAGAATATTCTTTGAAGTTACAATATTTCAACACTAATGATAACCATTTGGCCCCTGAATCTCCAAAAAATGTCGTTTAGGGCCTCAAAACAGCCCCGAAAGTTTTGGGACTCGAAAAATTGTAGAAAATTACAAGAAAATTGTCAACATGAGAAACTATTTTGAGCCAGTGGAGTAGGTGGGTTCCCACCTATACCCATCTGGATCATTCCTCCCCCCTTAGGAACTAATGGTCTCCATTGCATTGAGTGCCCCCATAAAATGGGAAAACTTCTGCTGAACTTGACTCTTGGTGAGCTAGTTGCCTTGGTGGAGGAGTTTCCCTACTTTGACAACTCGATATAGTTGGATCTTCTACTGGAGGGTGCCTTTAACCTATGTGTCCATGATCTGATCAATGGTTACTTCTTCCATGCAGTCGATATTAAGCTCTGTAGGTGTCAATTGTTCTGCCACATCTGAGGTGTCCAATAGTGGTGCAAAATACGGTTGAAGTAGTTCCACATTGAATACTGGGTGCAAGCCAAGGAATGGAGGAATGCTTAATTCAAAATCATTATCACCAACTGCCTTGGTGATGGTGTATGGCCCATATCGAAGTGGAAAAATCTTGCGATGGGGTCCTGTTAGCCTCTCTTTCTATAAATGCATCCAAACCTTATCCCCAACCTAGAATTTGTGTGGAACCCGATGTTGGGCATGTCGCTAGTATTTAGTATTGGACTTCTCTAGAATGTCATGGACCTATTGGCAGATGTGATGGATTCATTCAACAAATATGGTGGCCTTATCAACCTCGGCCTGAGCATGGGAATATTCCTCCTATGTGGATGTAAGGGGTAAAGCTACATCAATCGAGGCCAATGGTTGGAAGCCCAAGCATGCCTAAAAAGAGATGTGATCGGTAGAGCTATGAAGAGCTCGGTTATAGCTATGTTGAACATAAGGAAGGCTCTCATGCCATGTGCGGGATGTTTAGAATTGTACATTCTGAAAATATGCACAATCATCCGGTTGACTACCTCTGTTTGTCCATTAGTCTGGGGATGGAAGGCAGTCTATTTGGTGAGCTTGGCATCCATCAAGGACCATAGACTAGACCAAAACGTGCTCAGAAACCTACTCTCCCAATCTGAAATTATAGTCTGTGGCAGCCCAAAATGAACCCAAATGTGCTCGAAGAATAGCTTAGTAGTGGCTTCAGTAGAGATGCTCTTCCTACAAGCTATCAGAATGGCCATCTTAGAGAAGTGATCCACAACCACAAAAACACAGTAATTACCATGCTTAGTTGAAGGTAGTCCTAACATGTAATCCATGGAGATGGATTCCCATGGCCCATTTGGAGTGGGAAGGGGAGTGTACAACCCTTGCTTTTTAACAGTTGGTTTTGCGATGGTGCAGGAAGTGCATGCTTTGATATATCGGTCGACATCTTATCGGAGTTTGGGCCAATAAAAATACTTCTACAAAACTGCCATTGTCTTCTCAATACCAAAGTGCCTTGCCACTCAATTGTAATGTGCCTCCCAAATCATCTTGGCACGCTCGCTTGAAGGAACACAGAGATGGACGAGGTGGCATAACAATCTTTCCTGAAGATGAAAGTCTGCAACTGGTGTACCTGCACATAATGATTGATAGATAGGGGCGAGATCGAGATCATTTCCATATAGTTGAGGCCACGCAGAGGTCTCATGGCCGCAAGAGTTGATAATTGTGGTTAATGTCGCCATTGGAGTTCGACTGAGTCAATTAGTGACTCGATTGGTACTGCCCTTTTTATATTTAATGTTTAGGTGGAACTACTACAAGTAAGTGGACCACTTCTGGTGGCGGTCATTCTGTAACTTTCCTTTGGTTTGCATGAATTGAAAGGGCTTATGATCTGTGTGGATGAGTGTTTCTTTTCAAAGGATGTAATGCTTCCATTGGTGGCAGGCTTGGACAATGGAGTACATTTCCTTGTCATAGGTGGGGTACTTATGGACTGAATCCAAAAGTATCTCACTATGATATGCCACGGGATGGCCATGCTGAGTGAGGACCGCACCAACAGTGTAATCCAAAGCATCTATCTTGATCTCAAAGGGTTGTTGTAGATCTAGTAACGTAAGGACGGGCAGCAAACATAGGCACTGCTTCAGCTCCTCAAATGCGTGTTGTTGTGGATTAGACCAGATGAACTTGGCCTTAGATCCCCCTTTGGTCACCTGGGTAATGGACCAAGAAATATTAGAGAATCCCAACACAAATATGCGATAGAAGTTTGCAAGGCCTAGGAAGCTACGAAGATTTGTGATATTTATTGGGGTCGGCCAATCACGAATGGCTTGGATCTTGGCCAGATCTACATGAACTCCATGTTTGTCCATAATGTATCCTAGATACTAAACCCTTTCCATGCCAAATGAGCACTTCTCTAGATTGGCATATAACTTATGTTGTCGCAAGGTGCTCAGGACTTGGTGGATATGCTGGAGATGTTCTGCCCATGTTCTACTGTAGATGAGCATATCATCTAGATATATGACCACAAAGGAATTAGTGAATGGCCGTAGAATGTCATCCATCATCCTCATGAAGGTTGCAGGAGCATTATTCAAGCCAAAAGGCATGACTAACCACTCAAAAAGGACTTCCCGAGATTTGAAGGCAGTCTTCCATACATCGGTCTACTCAATCGACACTTGATGATAGCTAGACATCAGGTCAATCTTCCTGAAATACTTGGCCCCCTTGAGCTGATCGAGGAGGTAATTGATCTAGGGAATGGGATACTGATTCTGAACTGTGATCTTGTTTACAGCTCAGTAGTCAATACATAGTTGCCATGTACCATCTTTCTTCTGTACCAGCACAATTGCTCTCCCACAAGGTGAGGAGCTGGGTCGAATGTGCCCCTTTTGGATTAGCTCTTTAATCTGGTGTTTTATTTCTTCATTCTCCATGAGGGAATGCCTATAGACTGAACCATTAGGTAAAGGCACACCAAGTATTAAATCAATGGTATGCTTGACATGATAATGTATTGGAACCCCAAGAGGTGTGGTGAAGATGTCTTTGTATGATTCCATAATATTGTCCACCTATTTCTGTTGTGTAAAGGGATTTTGTGTGGAGGCAGTGGATGTTGCTGTGATATTTCATTCCCCCTTAGAACGAACCATGAAGAGTACGAATTTACTTGTCTGGGAGATTACCTTCCTACACTGTTTCGCTGTGATGAGAGACACTGTAGTAGCAGGAAGTGTCTTTGGTATCATGTAGAGTTTCTTTCCCAAAGTAATAATGACACTATGAGGCCTGGACTCATACACAGCATGGTGTTTCCACATATATGGTTGTCCTAATATAACTTCACAAACTTCAAGTGGGGTAACATCACAAATTGCCTCATATTTGAAGGGCTTGATACCGTAGGAGAGGTGGCACTGTTGACTGACGTGGATGTCTCGTCCATGGCTCAGCCAACCAATGTTGTAGGCTTGGGGATGCAGAACTATCCGAAGCTTCAATATTTTGATGACCTCGGCTGAAATGAGGTTCTTCTTACTACCATTGTCGACAATGAAATGTAGAGGAGTCCCCTACACCCATAGTTGTGAGTGGGAGAGGTGATCCACTTCCTCTGGATCCTCTGACTCTTCTGCCTAGATCTTTGTATTTGCTATGGTGGCACTAGGTTCTACATCAATGATATGATTTCCCCTTTCGTCCTCTGCATCAGTGTCTGAGTTAGAGTCTAGATCCGGGGATTTTTTCTTGGCCAACAATGATTTCTTTGAGCGGCATTCATCAGTGTTGTGCCAGGGGATTTTATGGAACTCGCACTACTTGCTGGTGTCGTTCTTCAATTTCCCGTTACCCTTCTTTGTTTGCGGCTTTGACTGGCTATCAACACTTTGACCATCCTTTCTCTATCCTCTGGGTTGTCAGTTAGGGCCACTTTTTCCCAGCTTCTGTTGCTGATTTGCGGACCCAAAATCCCACTTATTCTTTTGCTTAAACTTTTGCTCGATTTTGACACTGTATTGGTAAGTTGCTCCTCATGAGGATATGTCCAGGAAATCCATCTCTGACTGAATGTACTGGTGCAGCCCACTTCGGTATTTTAGAACCAAGTGTCATTCGCAGTCTCTAATACCCAGCTTTGAGCGCAGGGTATGGAATATATTAGTATACTCCGTCATGGTTTGGTCTCTTCCCTCGTGCAATGTTGTCCACTGGGTGTATTGATCATCATAGTTTTAGACATAGTAGAATTCCTCTTTGATGGCATCGATAAAAGATTCCCAAGTGGGTTCTATTTCGAATATCTTAGAGTCATCCTTTTCATGCCTCTCACAATACCCATCCCACCAATCTTTGACATGGGGGAGGGACTTAAGGAGCGCGAAGGTGATCTTTTCGCTGTTGAAAAAAATTTGAATAGAGAAGTAACCCTCTAACAGACTTAACCATTTTTCCAAAGCATTTGCATCTATCTTTCCTTCAAATAATGGGATTTCAAAGTTAACTTATACCTTGAAGGGAGTCACACCCCTGAAACGACTGCTTGTTGAAGGTGCATCTGCTGCTGTCAGCATTCTTAGAAGGATTTGGGTGAAGTTATCCATCATCTCGTTCCTTTGTCGCGTGAGGGCTTCCTCGAGCAACATTTTAATAGGATCTCCTGCTCTCTATTCTCTCTTTTCTTCTCCTGCCATCTGAGGCTTCTTGGGATGATGAGAAGTATTTTCCCCAAGCTCAACTAGTTCGAGACCCAACTCTCGATATTCAAATCTTGTCGGGGACATGCACCGAGAAACCATAAGAGCAGAAAGCTCTGATACCACTGATCCGGATTTATGTGAGAACAAAATGAAAGAGAATATATATATTCAAATGCATAGATATATATGGTGATCAACACAGTAATACAATGAATTCGGATTCTATTAAAGGAATGAAATAGAACAAACCATAAAACAAAAGTAGCTAGAATGGTGGTAGCTGTATCTCTGAGAAGAGACGTGGAGGCTACACTCACTTGTGACAAGATGAATACAAAATGTGTCCAAATGGGCCTATTTATAATAAGAATGAGGTGAGAACCCCAAAAGTCCAAAATGTAACCCTAGAAGATGAATCGTCATAAAGTTTGCGGCCCCAAGGTGTTAAGTTGAACGCTCAACTTCCTGGGGTCATAACTTTTGCATACGATCTCTGATTTGGGCGTTCGATAGCTCATTGGAAAGGTCTATATAAGCTTTACAACTTTTGATCAGCCAAATGCATGCCAATGGCAACCATTTTTCCCTTGAATCTCCACAAAACATCATTTAGGGCCTGAAAATGGCCTCGGAAGTTTAGGACTTGAAAAATTGCAGAAAATGTTGATAAAAGTGTCATTGATGCCAACATGGACTTCCAGTGGCCCCACGGGATGTCATTGATGCCACCAAGTCCCACCTACAGTGCCTTGATCCCTTACAGAGTGGGTTTGTGTCTTGAATCACCTTGTACCTAGTTGACAAGGTCACTATACCCATAAGGTTGGATCTTGATGCCACCACCTTGCTGAAGATGTTGAAGACCTTACTGATGATGCTGAAGACCCTAGAGATTGTCCTGAATCCTTGGTAGACAGACAAGGGAGAAGCCCTAAATAGGCATTAATGACTCATTCTGTGGTCATTCATGCTATGATGATGTCATGGTACCCCAGAAGAAGACCTAGCATCCCCACAAAAGATATCTTGACCCTTGGAGGTCCTCTTGTGTGGTTCGGGTGTTTGAAGAAGCCTATGAATCCCCTTGCTTGATGAAGAAGTCCTAAAGATGTCCTTGGACCCACAGCTAGTGATTTGATGACTCTGCAACCCTTGTTGGGTTCATGGAGCTCTTGTGTGATGATGATGACCTTATATGGTCCTTGATAGGCTATGGAACCCATGAACATGTCCTAGGTATGATGAAGAATCCCATGAAGACTTGGAACCCCTGATGAAGAACCTAATGCCCTTGCGAAGTTCACGGAGCCCACTACTTGCACTACATGGTTAGGTGACATGAAGATATGGTCATTGATGACTTAATGAAGTCATGGAACCTTTGTGAAGACCTTGATACCCTAAGATGTTGAATAAGAGCCCTTGGTCCCTCTTATGACTATCGGGGTGTCGGTGACTTGAATACATACCCTTATGACCATCTAAATAGTAAGAATATGTGACATTAAAGGTGTGACCCTAACCTAAGTGACTAGTAATTGGAGTTTTGGTCTAAGTGGCCCTAGGCTTACTCATGCAAAGGGTGAAAGGTGTGACCCTAACCTAGCAGCCCTAATGACGTGACTCCTTAAAGAAATTAAAAGAAATACTAAGTAGCACATGCTCTTCCAAAGGATATGTCGGCCCAATACAAAAATAAATTAATTAAAAATATATATATATATAAATTATTTTGTGAAGTCGGCTCATTCAAAATAAATTAAAAATACATATGTCGGCTCAGTAAAAATATATATAAATCGACCTTAACAATTTCATTTTAGAGTGTTAAAAATTCACAAGAGCTCTGAGATTTTCGGATGTAACTGTTGAAGCAGCAAAGGAGCAGTCTAGGAACAGTGAAATTTCGGTGGTGACTGTTTGCAGCAGTCCTCTTTCTTCCCTTTTGGGCAACAGTGAGATTTCAAGTGTACAATCCACATTATTGCAGTAGCAAACATCTTGTCTTAAGAACATCTATGGAGTGAACTATATTCAGTGGCCTAATGACTAAGGTAAATTCAGAATAGTAGTGAATACAATTTTTGTAGACCCGAAATTGCAGAGAAGGTAAAATTTTTGCAGAAGCAGACAAATTTGTGAAGACTGTTTGGGAGCAACATAAATTTTCTTTGGTCTTTATTTATGCAAATCCGAGAAGATGATGAAGATATACCTCGCTGATTAAAGGAGAACTCATGGGCTGAGGCAATAGTACATTAAAATATTTTAGTGTCTTATATTCTCTGATGTTTGGGCATGAATAGTTTGCTGAGCATTAGGAAGTAGATTTGAGGAAGGGTTTCCACAGCCCATACACCGGTCCTGAAATTCCAATACAAACAGTTTGAATATTTTTGGGGCCAATTTTTTTTTTGTTTTTCTTATCTTGAACAATAATCAGCTCTTCTTGGCATGTTAAAGTCTGAAATATTTTATTTTTGGTCTTGATCTATCCTAATGAAGATGAAGAGAGAACGAGCTCGAAGAGTATGGTGGACTGAGGAATTTTAGTGGGAGCAGCAGAACACAATTTTTTTTGGGTCTCGATATATGAAAATCCAATGATGAGAAGGTGAAGAAGCTTGTTGATAAAGGTTGACTAAGGTTGGAACTCGTGGACTGAGGTATTTCGCTCAACTGAGGAAAGAAACTCGTGGGAGCAGATTTTGCACTCAAGGAATTTTTTGAGACCTTTTGTTATCTTTTTGAGGAGTAAACAACAGTTTGTTTTTTGCTGGTTTTGTATCACAAACCATTCTTACAAAATTGAGCTTTCACAGCATTGAAAGCTCTCCAAAATTTTGAGATTTGTTGCTCTGAAATTCAGAAAGAAGTCAGCAGTCAAGGGTTTTGTACAGTTAGAATTTTTGCAGCAGAAGTTTAAACTTGTTTTGGCTCTTCCATAGCACAATAAACAATCCATGAATGTCTCCTCAGCAGTCCCGAATTTCACAAGTAAAACAGTCCCTAATTTTAGTTTTTACACAATATGAATTGATCATGTTTGAGGTTCTTCACAGCATTTACAAAATCCTGTGACAGTCCAAATTTGGTGAATCGTTGAAGAGGCCACAAGCCAAGTTTTTGAGCCTTCCATGTGACATGGTGTAGGGATATTTGATTGAGCATAGATATAGTTCAAAGATGCATGAAAAGTCCAAGTTCTTGGAGAGGGCTATAGTATGAATTTATGAGATTGAATAGTCCAAGTTTTGATGGTGGAGCCGAGCCTTGCACAGTGAATTCTTGAAGGTTAAACAGTTTAAACTTAAGGCCTTCCACACCAGACACACTCAACTCAGGTTTGTAAGATACACTGCTGGTGCAAGGATGATGATGACTGGAATTGACATCTTCTATAATACATATGGTCTATACACAGTCAAGCTTGAGAGATCACTATGATGATGATAATGATGTACACAGTGGCATCTTCAAAAGTGGATTATGTATAGTAATATACATCAGTAGAGTAAGTACAGGAATAGTTGTATAGGTGTAAGATGATGTGATGCTACACAATGATGCATTGTATGAGGATGATGATACGAAGAATGGTTTGAAGTCTTCTACAGCAGTCATACATATCCTAGGTAGGGAGTCCAAAGTTTTGAAGCACATCCAATGAAAGGTAAGATCACTGCAAACTCTATATGGTGCATGTTGGATGCTAAACACTTCATCATGTTGATGCATTACTACCCTAGAAGATGATTGATTGATGACAAGCTAGTAGACAGGTTAAAGACTTGAAGAAGTAATTGTAACAGGTAGGTTTTGACAGACTGATTAGAGGGCAGAAATTTGTCTATGTCTTGAGCAGAGGACAAATCAGAATGAATTGACAAGTGACATGATGAGGTGGTAGACAAGTGGTTTTTGGCAAGCAATTATTTTAATGAGTAGAATTTCATGAATAGACCTTGAGGACATGTGCAGACATATGCAACTGACAGTTAGACATGACCAATGACAAGGTAGACAAGATTGGTAATCTTGGAACATTAATGATCAGTATTGTTGTAGTGAAGAATAATGAGCAGAGAAGAGGATGAGCAGACCTATGACCAGCAGTAATGATGTGCAAGAATTGTTGGACAGAATGATATGCTGATAGGGCAGCAGTGCTTGTGATGAATAGATTGATATGATGTGTATGTACAACAGTAAGAAAGGATGATTGTATGATGCTGGCAGCAATTTGATGGACAGAATGATGATGAAAAACTGATAATAGGACTGATATGATGTTGATGTGACAGTCAGCTTTAATTGTAAAAGCAAGCTTCTCTTGCTTTTGAGGTTAGGATACCTCAAACCCTTCTTAGCAGGGTCTAAGAAAACCAGGCAGGGTCCTGGATGCAGAGTAGGTGCTCTTTGTATCAGTAGGTGCTGATTTTACCTAACGATTGTAGCCGGACCAAAACTAATACAAAAGATTACAAAATTATATGGTGTTGTGTTCTTTTGTGTTATGGTTCTTGATGATTCAAATGCTTATGTTATATGAATGATGAAGTCAAAGATGTTTATGAAATGGTTATGAGATTGGTAGAATAATGGAATGATGAATTGGTAGTTAATTGTGACAAGCTAAGAAAAGTTGTAAAATTGGCTTTACACTGATTCACCCCCCCTCTTAGTGTCTAACAGAAAATTGCAAGAATAGTGTCAACATGAGAAACTATTTTGAGCCAGTGGAATAGGCGGGTGGCCACCTATACCCATCTGGATCAGACAGTGCGGTGTAAACCATCCTCCCAAGGAATTCAAATAAAAAGGAGGCTCAATGTCAAGGAGTAGTATTCCCTTTGAAATTTTCAGATGTATCTAGTAATTTATTCAAGTAATGATGAAGGCTAACTAGTTCCACTGTTCAAAGCCAACTTTCCTTGATTTTGGAGGATAAGAAAAAATACACCATATAATTGGTTCAATAAAAAGCACCATTTGAAGGTGACATATTATTTTAGAAAGGATGTCATCTACCAAGACACCATATGAAGGTGATATATTTTTTAAGAAAAAATGTTATTTAATAAAGCTATATAGTAAGTTTAATAAAAAGTACTCTATAAAACTCACATATTATTTTAGAGAATATGTCATATACTCAAACACAATATGATGTTGAAATATTATTTTAGAAAAAAAGACATTTAACTGAGAGAGATAAAATAAAATTAAAAACAATTATTTATGAAAATAATTAATTAATCAATTTTGTTAATATAAAAATAAGATAAATTATTTTTATTAAAATATTAAATTTATAAATATATAAATATTAATATCATTAAATTATAATATTACTAGAAATATATAAATATTATTAAAATATAAAAAAATAAAATATATATATTAACAAATTTTTATTTAAAATTAAAAAAAATTATATTACAAATCTCCAAAACTTTACACCTCAAAGTCATTAGTAATAACAGTTTCCATAAGCCATATAAATCTCCTACCAACTCTTTATTAAAAATACCATAGGTGAAATTTTAACCTCAAGTCCCTTCACCTCGTTGTCATGCACTCCACGACCTCTCTTTAATCATGGTTGTCTTTAAATTCAATTTTTATTTTTTTATTTAATTTTAATAACTTCCGACTTGTATCATGGTGGTTCTTGTGTTGATGGGTATCCTATACTATTGGGAATAATTATATATATCTAATTTTTTTATAAGTCAAAGTTCAGTCATTCTAAGCCAACTTTAAATTCAAATCAAGTCCAATTTGCGTTTACTCCAGTTTGAGTTTATATTTGTTGTTAAAGTATACACTCATTTGTTATTAAATAGTATTTATTAAATGGTGTTTTGTGTGTTAATTATATTTGTTATTAAATAATATTTATTAAATGGTGTTTTGTGTGTTAATTGGTATGGTATATACTATTATAGAAAATTACTTCTATTAGAGTAATTTATTACTTTTATTGTTATTATTAGACTAATAACTTTATAGTTTATCTTTGGGCATTTATTCAATAGAGGATCTTCCTACCCGAAATGAATAACAACCATAATGACATTTAGTCTTCTTTACTTGCTTCTTCATCAAAAATCCTTGAATACATATCTCTACTTCAAATAAAAAGTTGGAAGATCTTTAAATTAATTTAAAATATATATTATTAAATATTTTTATTATAAAATTAATTCAATTTTATATTTAAAAATATCAATTATATATTTACAAGTTTTATGAAAAAGAAATGCTTAATAATTATAACTACTCGTTCTAGTTTGATTAAATTGAACAACATGCTCACAAAATTGTCTTTGTTTTATTTATTTTAGTATATTTTTAATGTTTAAGTATTTTATTTTATTTTATTTGTTGAGATATTGGTCACATTAAAAATTAAATATTATATTATTATATTATTATTTATTTTATTATATTATTAAATATTTTTATGATAAAATTAGTTCAATTTTATATTTAAAAATGTCAACTATATATTTACAAGTTTTATGAAAAAGAAATGCTTAATAATTATAACTACTAGTTTTAGTTTAATTAAATTGAACAAGGTGCTAACAAAATTGGCTTTGTTTTATTTATTTTAGTATATTTTTAATGTTTACTTATTTTATTTTGTTTTATTTGTTGAGATATTGGTGACATTAAACATAAGCATTAGTTTAAATGTCAAAAGTTTTCAATTTTTTTTAATTTTCTTTTTTTATCTTTTTTGGTTTGTTTTTCACATAATAGGATAGAAAATTTAGATTAATTTTTCATGAATCTTATAATAATTGTTAAAATTGCATTATCTTGGTGCTTAAGGAGTGTTTGAGGCTACTGAATCTATTTATGTATTCAAAAACATGATTTGGGTACTTTAAAAATCAGATTTTGCAAAAAAAATATAGCATATTCAGTTTAAAAATCACGGGAAAGTCCAAAACTTCTAAAAAATAGAGTACTCCTAAACATAATATATAAGCAAATAAGTTTACAAACATATTTAGATAAATAACCATAAATCAAATGGACAATACATCCTCATAAGGAAAGTAATTCATAATGAGAGGAATTGGGCTATCTATTTCTTAAGTTTGGAATTTGATGTTTATGAAACTTTAATAAGTTCATTTGTGTGGATTAATTATATTTCAAAATCTCTTCTTTCTAGTTTGTAAGATTATGTAGCTATTTATTTTGACATAATTTGCATTGGTATAATCTTGTAATAAATGTTGTCAGTTAAGAAAAATCTCTAAGCAATTAAAATAGATCATAATCAAAATTTTAAATTACCAATGTATAGGTTATTTTCCTTGATGCATATTTTCATGCAATTTAGCTTTCCCTAAACTAAAGGACATGGGACTAGCTACTCTGTAGCACTTGTTTATATTTATTATTATTAAATTCTACATTCAATCTTTTGTTTCTTTAACCTGCATTATATTGATCATCTAATTCTTTTCCCTTCCAAAAATTTAAGAAATAATTTAATAAAATTAAATCAATTCTGATTTATATTTGTATTTGTTATTATTAAATTCTACATTCAATCTTCTGTTTTTTTAAAACCGTGCATTATATTAGTCATCTAATTCTCTTCCAAGAATTCTGGAAATAATATAATGAAAACACATTCCATTTACAAGAATTCCAAAATTAAAACAATGAAAAGAATTCCATAAGAAAAAAAAAAGGTTGGTAACAACCATGACATGAAAATTTACAACGGTAGATTCAAAAGACTACTTTAATATATAGTAAACTCTTACAAATGCAACAATGCAATGATCACGAACAATTCTGCTCCAAGAAGATATCACCGAGAGACTTATAACCCATATAACCAAGAAATTGCCTCCATTGTATGACCTTTCAAACTAAAATCTTACCCTGTTTTAGATTCGCCTGACTTGTCTTCGCCGAATACCCGCCTGCTAATTACTTCAAAGATTTAAAGTAAAATTACTAGAGACAAAACATTTTAAAGCTACTTGAACCTCAAAAGCAAAAGCAAAATTACTAGAGACATAACATTTTAAAGCTACTTGAACCTCAAAAATACAGGCACTATGCCGTGCATAGCATGGAAATGTAACTAATTAGTTGATCAAAGTGTTCTGCGCCGTGCATTTCAAGATTGAATATGACCGGCGATGTACTAAAAGAAATAGCATCTTGAATGCTGTATGATGAACGCCTTGATATTATGTTCAACGTGCATGCTAAACACTCTGATGCATGCCTCCCTCGCCTGCTCTGATGCATCTCGTCCAAATGCTTCACTTGCATGCCCCATTCGGTCCGCTTCTTCTAAATGCCGGGATCCCATGATGAGGGTTCGAATGTCCCCTGGCACAGTATTTTGAATGGCCTTCATAACGTCGTCTCTGGAAGGAACACAGTCTATCAACTTTGTGGGGTGGAAGTAATTGGACTGTGTTCCTGCAAGATATGCAGACACAAATGACGCACGAATCCAATTTCTTTCTTCTTCCGTTTTCACCATCGCGGAGCTCCTGATAATCTGCTCTGCCTCAACAAAAATATTCCCAAATTCTGCGCATACCCGAAGATTCCGGTCGAAATGCTCTTGCGATCTTGCAGCATCGGTTTCCTCCAACGCTTTGTCATGCAACTGCTCGAACCGTGAGGTTATAGGCTCCATGGCCACCTTCAAAGAGAGCTCCAGAATGCATCTCTGGCAGTTGCACTGGAAATCCCAGTATTTGCACATGGCTTCACGCTTCGGTAAGGGGACGAGTGTATCGAAATAGGAAATTGTGATTTCTTCTCCTCGCTTGATTGGCTTAGAGGCATGAATATACATAGTGCTTCCCATTACGATTCTGGTGGAGTTCGGCAGGCAGGAATGGTTGATGAAGGACGGCAGCAGCCAGAGATCGCTAAAAGTCTGTGCTCGCGCGCTAAAATTCTTGTTTCGCTGGACAAGTTTGGCTTCATATAGTTTAAATTTTGAAGGAAATGTCTCGTACGCTCCGAGGAATGAGTTCCATCTTATAATATCCCGTACACGGTTAACGTCTACCTCCAACTTTTCTGTCCCGGCTGGTGGGCTTAGAGACATTTGGCCCTCGGTCATGAACAGATCCATGGTTGGAACATCCAGGCTGACATGAGGTGAGGAGTTGTCGTCTAAACTATAAAGTTGCTGCAACAACTTCTGTGATTTCCTAGCTTCACGGACCACGGCGACCGCAAGATCTTCATGTGACGGCAGATGAACATTTCGCCAGTGGTGCCCGTTCCAACCGGCGCTCCGTTCGTTGTCCTCATCATAAGTAAGTGCGACAGCGTTGCTTATCATGAAAATTAGCCCGGGGCTTATATTTCGGGTGGCGAAAAGCCCCCGACCGCGGCTGTCTTCGGTCATCTTGATCTCCACGGTGCCAATGAAATCGGGGCCCTCGAGAGGAGGTCCGAGACCGAGCAGGGAGTTGGAGAAGTAAAAGGCCTTAGCCTCACGATGGGCGTCTTGTATATCCTTCTGGAGGGGCCTGGCCTTGGCGGCTTTCTCCAAATATTGGCATGCTGCCTCATAGTCCCTCAGGCAGAGCAGAGCGCGGCCTTTTCCATAGAGTGCTCTGAGGTTGCCGGAATCGATCTGCAGGACCTCGTTGGAATCCTCGAGCGCCAGCTCAAATTCCTTCATCTTAAGCCTTGTCTCCGCCCGGTTGGAATACGCGTGCAGGAGGCAGGTGTTGATGTCATTGGAGGAACCCTTCTTGAGCTGAAGCAGAGCGGCATCGATGCATTTGGTATAATGCTCGGCCGCTGGTTTCCATCGTTTCGCTCTGAAGTAGCTGTTGCCCTTCTGCCTCGTCTCCTCCACATCGACATGGTCAAACCTCTTAGTCGAGGCGTCTACCGCGGCAGATGAAGATGGAAGCGAATCGATTACGGGATTCAGGTTCTCCATTTTCTTTCTCTTTCACATTATTTTTCCGCAGCCACCTTCACCACCTTCTCCCTGCTTTCCTGAGTCCAGGATGTCTTTCCATATTTAAAGTAAATAAAAGCCCTAACCAAACCACAGTTAATCACACTCACACAACCTTTCACTAGAGTGATGGGTCCGAAATATGAAATTTGAAGGAAAGACGTAACTATCTAACGGTTGGAATTACGTTATTGTAATGATGGGACTGCCACGTGCCATCTATAATAATTTTGAGTTTCAATATTTTAGCACTTTACTTTTTTATTTTTCTTTAACTTTGTTTAGCTCCTTCGATGATCGCGGTGTTCCTAAACTTCATACACAATGTTCGCTTAAATAGTGCAATACAGTGAGAACCTTCTTTTTAATATATTGAGAACCTCAATATAATCTAATATGTCAAAATAGAAATTTCCTCAATATATTTTAATATGTTAAAATCAAAAGTTTTTTTTTAATTAAAATTTAGTAATAAGAATTTTATTTGATTTTTATTATAATTATTAAAATTTATAATTAATAAATATTTGATTTTTACTATAATTATTAAAATTTATTATAAATTAAGGAATGATTTATTTTTCTCTATTTTATTTGATTTTTATTATAATTATTAAAATTTATTATAAATTAAGTAGTGATTTGTTTTTCTCTTTTTTTCTCAAAACAACCCTAAATAAGTAGGCCTCAAATCTTATCTAATCAATTTATTCTTATCAAATGCATTAGGTCCACATAATACTTGTTCACTATTGGATTCCTGCTCTATTAAAGATGTAATACACGACAAAAGGATCAATATAACTTTATGAATTAAAAAGTATATAAAAGTAACCTCTAACACTCTAAAATAGTTTATTATTAAATAATTACTTTAAATAAAATGCATCTTAAAGTAACTATTTAATCCAACTAGTTTACATCCACTTTGATTCTTTTAAATACTGATTTTATTGGCAACCCTACTACATTCATATTTAAAAATATCAATAAATCTTACTTATTGTCAACACCATTACTTAGAAAGGTAACCATTAATATCTAGTTATTTTTTAGTTACTTAATTACCTTTTCATTTAGATAGTAAGGCTATGTCATTACTTCAATTGCTCAAAAATAAACTCCAATAATTACAAATTTATTAAAAGGTATTCAAATATCATTCATTAAATAAGTTTTTTTTATAGTATTAATGCATCTTACAAAGTAAAATCATACTCTACATCATGCTTGAATTATATCAATATCTATATACCGTCTTAAATTCTATTAATGCCTCCATTACTTAAATAAGTAACTCATATTATCGTTTTTATGTTTAATTTTTATGACTTACAAATAACTAATTATGCATAGAATATGATCTTAATGCCATGCCAAATCTCAAATTAACCATCTTCTTATTTAGTAGGATCAGCTCCCGACCAAATTGTTATGATTATTTAAAAATAATACTAATTATACATAACAAATTGGAATTTCAACGGTGGTTTGTGATATCTCATAAGTTATCATGCTTCTTAAATTATATAATCCAAACTTGAGTATAATATGCGTAAACTTGAGTATAATAAGCGTAATCAAGAGTAAGAACTTTATATCAATTCAAACTTGAGTGTAAAGAACCTAATCAAGAGTAAGAAGTTTATGGATGTTTAACTTTTTACCATAAGGGTTAGTGCAAGATGAGGGACTTTTTAGATGCAATCCTAGTTTTCAAAACCACGATCATGTTACATAAATATACAACAAGTTAATGCTACATAGCACTAGCTATGGTTCAACCTGATCCTGACATGCCATGGGACATGTAGGATAGGCAAACATATAGCGTACGCGTTATATAACTACAAAAACATGTACGCGATATGTAGTTATAAAATGCGTGTGATGCGTTCTACCATCAGAAACACGAAAATCGGCAACGAATTGGAGCAAATTGGGTGTCGTGGATTGTTGGAGAAGGCGATTTAGTTGGAGGGGAGGAAAATCCACCGGTGAATTATCATCTGATCAAGTAATTCAATCACCCATAACATTCTTTTTTGTCAATTCTAAACCTACAATATTGTTTTTTAATAGTGTAAAACAACTAAATTTTGCATTATTTAGCAAATTGGAAATAACCGAGTCACTAATTAAATTCATATCTCCCTCAACCAAGATGAGTGAATAATTACAATGAATTCATTTTCAAGAACTCAAAAATTTCTAATGCAACCAAAAATCTAAAAATATAGAACTCCTCCCTTTATACAATGTATCCATCGACATGAAACCCAAAATGGCCATTTCCCCATGATATTAATTGAATAAGTTTCCTCGAAAATAGCCATAACAAGATGAAATGCATGTGGATACTTAAATATTATAATGCACATGGGCTTAATGAAGTGAATACTTAAAAATATTTTGTCTTTTAAATTAAACTAAATTCATTAATGCCTAAGATTATATGCAAACTCATTACGCCAAAGGTGTATTTTATGGGGCTTCATTTCTACTGCTTTCGTTCTCAAGTTGAATGCATTTATGAGACAACGTGCAACACGAAATAGGTAAACGCAGAAAAGGTCTTGGAACGTCGGAATAGGTAGTGGAACCTGCGTCTCTACAACTTTATATTCCGACCCTGAACATGCAAAGATCAATTAGTTATCTCCAGCACCGATCAGGATGAGATAGTCATCTCCTTATGCAGGAGGGTTTATATATTCCTTTCTGCATTCTTGATAGGTGGCCAAGAATGAAGATAAGCTCTTTCTAAATACAAACATAAATGTGGGCCTGAGCACGGGTTGACGACCAATGAAGCAAACATTTAGGTAACCTTTCATAGTCTCATTATTTTCTACCTTCCTCGAAGCTTAGCTTAAAATTTTAATCATACAATACCAAACGTCTGTTGTTCCGCAGACTCATACGAGATTAATAACAAAGCTTTTGTAAATCAAATCCTTCGTAAAATTCAATAGGAATCACAAGTAATTGATTTCTTATTTCCATTACGAATAAATTTTCAGAGAAAGAATATTCTCGAAATCGATATTTCAATGTTCTTAAATGATACAAGTAAGAAATCCTGACAGAAAGGAAACTCTTCAGGTTCGATCTTTGAATTTTTTATACTGCCGGATCTACAGTTTGTTCTATGTAAATGACCCTGATTGCAATCCAGGGTTTGATCATTCAATCTCTTGATACCTCGTATTTAAATAGGATTCATCATCCACTTAACTTATGGTTTATGAAGATGGATAGATTATCAATTTTTTTTTCTACAGAATAACTAGAACCATGTCAATAATATACTTGTATAATCCCTAGCAATCAAGAATTGTAAAGATACAACCTTTGCTTTAGATAAAAATGGAGAAAAATACATAAGTAGATGTTATTCTTAACCTATTGCCACTTGCACCGCCAAACTAAATTAAAACAGTTATCAACCATTTTTATGTTTTTTTTGTTGCAGAGTGGCGGACCTTCATGGGATGTTGTTTTAGGGAGAAAAGGCTCGAGAACAACAAGTTTTGATACAGTGAACAAGTAATTACCATCACCATTGTCAGATGTTCAGACACTTAACTCATCGTTTCAATGAAAAGTCCTTTCTATTGAAGATATGGTTTCACTTTCAGGTCACAGCGCTATAAAATTTTCTTTTAATATATTTTAATGTTCTTTTAACTAATTCTCTATTTTTGTGATCCCTCCTTGGGATCCCATACAATCGAGCTTATTCGGTTCGTCGTGTTCAGGAAAATGTTATATAACCACAGTGGAGATGGGATCCCTGATTCTACAATCAATACGTCGTTACTGCAACAATTATAAGGGCAGTGCCCGCAAAGTGGTAAAGACGATTCGCCTTCGTCTCTTGATTACGTAACGCCAAAATATTTTGATGACACTTACTTTTCCAACTTGAAGCAACAGAAGGATGTTTTGGACTCTGATCGGACGCTTTACGATGCCGTGGCCTTGGGGGCTTCTACAAGCAACATATTTGATCAATATTCTTTCGATCAGTCTACTTTCTTCGAAAGATTCAAGAGAGTCATGATTGTTATGGAGAGAAAATTCCTATGGCTTGGGGGTACCACAACAGATAGTTTGACATGAGAAACCATAGTCTGACACCAGAAAACAATCCTTTCCAATATGCAAGAGTAGTAAGAAAATATAACACTAAGGGATATATAATCATACCTTATTCTAGATGGTTGAAGTAGATCCCTATTGAGATTTTCCAATGCAATTGCACTTACAATTTGCTCTCGACAACGACAAACAAAAAAAACTTGATATATATAAATGTGTTAGAGCTACTCTAGCATATATAATCAATCATGTATAAGCAAGAAAATACATCTATGGATTCAATATTCATATTCAAATGTACATGAATTGGGTAGGAAAATATATTTCTATTAATAAAGCAGAGATACAATAGTGACAAACTCTGCCGGCACTTTTGCGAACTGGAGAAGCTGAGTCCTCCACCTAGGCCTCCACCACTTCAATCATCCATCTCTCGATAGAAATCTCACAAAGAAAAGGAAAGTTTGGGAAGAAAACTATGTGCTCCAAAGGGACCAAGGGATGCAGACTCAAGTACAAGGAAAACTAAGGCAACAATGGAATAACGTTTCCGTACTCTTCAATTTCTCCTCCATCAATGTATCCAAGAGGGCCAATATATAGCACTCCAAAGAGGTAATGGATGGTCGAATTTGAGCCTTCTCAAGGCATATGTAAGGCCAAGAGACAAGATATTCAGACTCATATAAGTAAAAATCCAAAAATATTTGTCTTTATGCACACATCCCGATGTAATCGGGTTTGAGGTCAAATATGCGTATACACGTGGATATGGCTTTAAAAGTCATGTATAGGTATAAAGAGGTGATTTTTTGGGATGATCTTGAAACATCAAAGTATAATATAAGTCCATGGGGTCCAAAGATTTTGCAGAAGGACATGGAAGGCCATAAAGGTGTGATCTACCATGTGTGGTAAAACTAGCTATAACAGATGACCCCGAATGTGTGAGGTCAAAGGGGTAAGATGATGTCCTAAATACATTATATAATCCATCGCAAAAGTGGAGAAATGAAGACCTAGGTGGAAAAACTAACCACTCTTCAGTACAATACAATGATCAATATTTGCATGTGACTGCAAATACATACATCAGTCCCAGATACATAATAGTACAATGGCCATTAATAGGCATGATATAAAAAGTGTCATGCATGGTCATCGCCACATACAATATAAAATTGCTCAAGATCTCCATAGTGGATGAAGATATGTGATATATACTTGAATAGGGAATAAAGATCACGAGAGCTGAGATCTCATGATTACTAGCACGATCGAGGAGGTAGCATATATGGAATGCCGCCAAGCTAGAAGGTCTTCTATACAAACCTCTATGAGTACATGTCCTACTATGTGAATAGATGTGTAAAGGTCGAACATAGTAGTCCATCGTCTAATTACCAGTCATTGATGTATACTGTTAACAGATGTGAGATAACCCACCAATAATGAAAATGGGAATCAAGGTACAGAGTGCAATCTAACAAGTGTGAATAAATGTATTGAGTTTGAACACTTGAAAAATCCATCGATTAGGGGACATTGATGTATTCCCAAAACTGTCAATAGTGAGAGAACCTAGCACTGATGACTGTAAGTCTCAAGGTACTCAAAGGACTCTAGACTCCTACTCCAGAATAAATTATCTAAAGTCGATGGAATGGAATCCACTAGAAGTAGGGAATTAAGGAATCCCCCATCAACCAACATGAGTTACTCAGCAACTCTTTATAATGTGGAAGAATTCAATGAAAAATATGTGCACGAACTAGTAACAGTATCGAGAATGGCCGACATGCAAAGTCAAGATAACTAAGGAATTCTCGACTCAAGATTCAACTTCCTTCGAACAAGAGCATAAGGAAAGTGGTAATTGGAGGTAGGTAACATGGACTCAATAATCAAACTGGGACATATCAATGACACGGGAGGCACACAGGAGGCATCAATAGAGGCTCCATGGGAACTGGAAGCGTAACAAGTTAGTGGAGATAAACTCAGAGTAATAAGTACAACTCCTAAATTCAAACTAATAACCCAACCAACGGATGTGATATATAGTGCTTTCTTCGAAGGAGACATGACTTGACTGCTTCCAAGGATAACATCTTTTCATGTCCGGCCTTTTATGTTTTTCTATTTTTTTTGGACTTTTTCAGAGATTTTGAAAAGCTTGAAAAAGAATAAAAGTTCTTTATAGTACATAGCTAGGAGGAGACGAGTTTCGTGGGTAGGAAAGCTAGTTCCAAGTAGTGGAACAAACCTATGTTCAATGGAAGGAAGTATGTGCAGGATAACGACACTCAAGGGAAGATCTCCTCTTGGTAAAGGGGTGATCAAGCTGCAAAGAATATGTAAAAGGCTCTACTTTGCTAGACATGGGACAAGCTTGGGCTACATGGCTTATAACTCTGAAGCAGGGAGCCAGCATAAAGCTCAATAAGGCAGGAAAAACTCATGAAATGCAATTACAACTTGATATATACACGAGAGTCCCTATGTGGAAAATCCATCATAAAGTTCAAGAGGTGTATGAAGCTCTTACTCAAGGACATGAAGGGACTAAAAAGGGACTCCCACAACCTAAAGGAGGAATCTTAGGATGGGTACCAAATGAAAAATAGTGTCTAACTAGGGCACCCATGTATAGGAAGGTTGTACCATTCACATAATATCACTTCTAACAACAACATGGAGGTTCTGTAACATCATGGAATGTGTTCGTACTTAAGGCTAATATGAAATGGTCATAAGGCGATGCAAAATGCAAGTAGATGTGAAATCATAACCTATATGTCGATTCAGGCATTATACCTGTGATAAGCATGAACATATCAAAGACTCAGTCAAAACACGCTCAAATCGGGCCCCTATAACAAAAATTAGGCCAAACAGTCAAAAAATGGTCCAAACTATAGGAAAGTGGGTAAAAATTTCAAAAAAAATTCTATAAAATAGTGAAAAAAATAGTTTTTCCATACCATTTGAAATTTATCCACCATAGTGTTTTTGGACTAAAAACATGAGAAGTTAATTCTAGGAGCATCCGTCCATGAAATCACACACCGTCTGGTTCAAGTAGATTATCATTCCCCACTCTTTCATTTCATGCTTTTATTTTTAATTTTCGTGGTAATTTTTTACTTTGGGCCATCCCAAAAGAGGCGGTTTAGGCCCATGGGGAAAAAAATTGTTTTTTCATGTATAAGGCTCGATATACGTGGAAAAAATCGTGATAGCTACGTATTTACGCAATTGTTTTGAAAATAGTCGTGTATAGGGCCGCAAATGACAAATTCAACGGAAAAACTAATGAAACTTGCAAATTCTAGTGTAGGATGGTCCTAGAGTGGATAGAACATGCGCATGAGGACATTGACAAGGACGTGCAAGATGATCTATTGGCTCAACAAGATTTGAGGGCTTGTGGTTTATACAAGTTCTGGTGCCTTGGTAGCTTGAAGGCAAACCAAGGCTACTCCATATGCTAGTAGACTATTGGGATCCTGACTCAGAGACATTCCATCTGGATGGCATACCCCTCACCCTTGAGGTTGAGGATATCTATTTCATTACAGGAATGTCTCGCAGAGAGGAAGTGGTGAGCCTACGAGCTTGTGGGATAGGAGGCAGTCTCACTATATAGGAATACATTGTTGTTTATTGCCTCCTGGATACAGAAAAAGGTTAGGAGACAAATCCCAACAAACTCGATATAGAACCTAGGGATAAAGGACATACTGTTGGAATTTGGTAGGACAGTGTGGTAAGCATCACTCCACTAGGCTTCTAGGTCGTTGATGTTCTATGCTATGGAGTGTATGCATCCTACTATTTATGATTGGAGTACCTCATTGTTGAGCAACATGAAGCAGTGACTCACAGATTGAAAGATGAGAAGGGTGAGGAAATTTAGCTTCGTCAGCATCTTGAGTGCTTTATTTTTTGAGCGTGTTCTGGGGCTAAGCCCAAGAGTTGATATTTCCCCTCATGGTGCTCGGGATTTGGCTTAGCTACGTTGGGTGAATGTCAATTGTAGATTAGGATGGGGGCGAGTGGCCAAACGCTACCCAGGAAACTTCTTCCTCTGGTGATGTAGGCAAATCATCGCCATATATGACTACCCCTATGAGGGAATAGAATTTTGTGGAGACCCAAACATTCCCATTCCACCAGGATCTGCTTATGGGGAGACAGGTAATGAATCCCGACCCAAACTTGTTTTTTGAATTATTAATTTTTTTGTGTTTTTTGATATATGAAATAAAAAAGACATGTTTTTGGTGTGATGACATATAATGATACTTAGTCATATACGTGCATATGTGGGACCTAGATGGACAGATGGTTTCCCTCGTCATTGACGAAGGGGAAGAGGTGACAACATCATGGGTGTGGATGTGGAGAGTATGCTCCAAAGCATTCACATGAACTTTGTTTGATTGACACATAGAGTTCCCATGGCGCAAGTGCAAGAATTTCCTGAGGCCATGTAGTGCCAAGTGGTGGGTATGCCATGTGCATGGGTCTGTTTATTACACCAACTAGCTAGAGCCGTAGTGTGCTATCATGATCTGCACCCTCCCCCCCAGGCTTAGAGGCCGGGGTGTATTTTTTGTTATGATGACCGTGTAGTATATTTTGGTTGCTTAGAAGCCCCATTTTTGTATATGAAATTATTTATTATGACACCACATTTTTGGACTTATATTTTAATGAAAAATACTTATGATGATCAGTTATTTTATTTACATGTGTAAATGTGTTTTTGAATGCTTTATTGTCTATGAAAAAATTGCCAATCTAGTACATAATATGCATATGAATCAACAACTTGATTAAAATTTCTTGCAATATGAATGCATGTTATGTTATCAAATTGTCGTTCTAGCAACCTTACATGAAAGAACCTTCATAACAAAGTCGGGTCCCTAACATGATACAATCCATTTAGCTGTAATACCACTAACTCTGAATCAAGATTTACCTCAAGAGAGTGAACACCATGTCAAATGGCATCACGAAATAAGCCAATCATGGAACTATACTCAGCAATAGTGTTTGATAAAGGTCATAGACAAACACCTTCTGAAGACAAAAATTGACCCATAGGAGTATAAATCACCCAAGCAACCGAAGCTGAGTTTTGAGTGTGGCAGCTAGCACCATCAGCTAATCCTACATAAACTAAAGAATCCATCGACGTCTGGCACAAAAAATAGAAGAAAATCAATGAACTCGGTCACCACAAGAAGACCAAAACTAAGCTATGAAAATGTACAATAATATACAACAAATCAGCCTCGGCTCAAAATCATGCATAGTACTTTTTAAGAGAGAGCCCATTTCTAGGCTCTTCTAAGGGTGTCCCTTCATAATTAACTAACTCGTAGGAACCTTTTTCTAATATTTACTTGACCACGTAAGGACCATTCCACATAGGGTTAAACATTCCTTCCCCCAAGGGTTCCTTAGCTTGGTCCCACAACAGACTTATCATACTGGACTTTAACGCGATGCTTACTAATCTTAAGAGAGACTACAACATCTCAATGCTTCTCTACAAGTTCCTCCAAGTGGACCAAACTCTCTTCCAATGTGAAAGTATATGGTAAAAGCTCCACGACTAACTTCCAAGGAGGGATTTTGCACTGTTATCATCCAAAATGGCACTTTTCCGTCCGAGTACCGAAATTCCTCATGTTGGTACACAAAAGGACAAATTTGGATTGAAGTGGACAAAACACTATAGATGGGCATGGCCTTTGATGCATTATCCTCAAACCAGCCTTGTATATTTTTATTATGAGTTTTGGGTTGCATACATGACTATATGCATTGCAACTCGCATATCATACATGAGTATTTTCATTGCAACCCGCGTATACTTGCATACGTGAGTTCCCTTTGAACAACTCGTGTATCATAAGCAAGTTGCCTATATTAATACCCGTGTATGCCTTAATTCAACATTAAAAAATATAAATCAAGAGTAGATGAGATTAGTTGAGGCCTAATCCATAACTATCCCAACCATCCCAACCTTCGAAACCACTCTATTTCCCAAAGTATAAATAGAAGCCTTGGGGTGGGGGCTAAGGAATCAATTTTGGAGAGTAAAGTTATGCTGGTGGTATATCTTCAGAGTCTTGGAGCAGAAGAACTCAGAGTCCTTTGGTTGCAGAGAAGTGCTTATGTCAGAAGCTGGGTTGTACTCTTATCTTATTCACCGCTTGTTAATAAAGAGAATTCTTCTTCCAATCTTGTATTGAGTTTATTTCATGTATATTAGTTTAATGAATATGTTTGATTATGTATCTATATTCTTTTCATATAACCTCTAATATATATATGCATGAGATATTACTTGAAGGATTTTCTCCTTGTAGGTGGAGAAGTACATCGCTAGAAGCTTTGGAAAGAAGTGAAGTGAGAGAAGATCAAGCTTGGATTAACCGTCGCTAATTGGGTAAGTAAACATTTTCTTCCTATTCTCTTTCCATTCTCTGTAAAAATATGATTTCTTGCAAGTTAGTAGTATGTTGGTAACCCCAGACCCTAGGTTACAAGGGTGCTTTATCCTGAACAACAGAACTAGCGACTCTGCTGGGGAACCCAACCTACTGTGGGTTCATCCTATAGCTTCTTGACCAGTATTTGCTCTGATTCTGAGTGTGGTTCTATTATCTTGCCTTTGATTTGCAATATAGTATGTCCAGAGACCTTTTTATTTTTTCCTTGAATTTTTTTTTGTTGTATACGCGGGTTTCTATATAAGACAATCGTGTATGGTACGCAAGTTTCTCTATAAGACAGTTGCGTATATCTTGTAGCAGCATAAAAATTTTGGTAGGGTTTTCTTGTCCCTATCTTGGATTATTTTTTGTCTGCTTAGGGGTCTTCTGTTGTTGGCATAAATCTTGTAAGTCCAAAGTCCTATATGCCATACTTTTCTCTTGTTTTCAAGGCTTTGAGTTTGATTTGTTTGAATCTCCTTTCATCCAGTGACTTGAAATTGGTCCTCCTGCTTGGTCTATGAGTTCAGTGCTGTGTGTCCGAGTCAGTGATCAGGGCTTTAGGTACCTTTTTCTCTATACTACTTTGTGTAGTGTCAGTTAGCCACTTGTTCTTTAGTAAATCTAGTGGATTTTATTTATTAGTTTTTTCCAAGTCAGGCTTTTCACCAAGTTTTCTTCCTATTTGGGTTGAGTTTGGTCATTGTAGTTCCTCTATACTTCATTTTTCTTTTTATATATTGTGATCATTCAAACTTACTCAAAAATTTGCATTTAGATGCATTGTAGTTTTTGAAGAATTTGAAAAAAGTGAAAGAAAAACATTTTATGCTTTTGCATTTAGTTGCACTTAGTAGTTTTCTTTTCAGTATTTTCAAATAAAATTTTAAAAATTATAAAAATTCTTATTTTTCTGACACTTTGTTTCAATTTCATTAACTTACATTTACAAAAAGAAAAGAATCTTGGTTTAAGTAGTTGTATTTTTGTTTGGAAGTTGCTTTATACATCATTTTACTTTTCTTATCAAGTCTATAAAATCACAGTCTTTCATGTCATTTACCTTCTGACTAAGAACAACCCTTAAAATAAACAACATAATTTAAAAAATTATTAGTAAGTTTTATTTTATAGGCTCATACACCAACTAGCTTAGGCTAGACTTGTGAAATGGGGGTTCAACTCTCCACAAGTGTTTAAATTCAGACATAGTTGGCCAATTGTTAAGTAAATCCTCTTATATATTGATTTTATTTGGGAAGCTCCTCTCAAACAAGAGTTAAGCACTAGGCCGCGTAGAGGCTTGGACTGAGGAGATAACCCTCCGATTCCTTATCAAAACATAGACCAAGGTTTTTGCGCATCTGGGGATATTGTCTTAGACAGGGTTTTGGGCTTTGCTACCCTGCCCATGCATACGAACTAGGCTTGTGACTATCACCCTAGGCTATCAGTGTAGTTGTAGTAGCCTTTATCCTCTTTTGACATCTAGGGTTTATACACAGGTACACCGAAAGGCTTTTTCTGGTTGACCTTGGGCGGGCTTGGAAGGTAAGCCTTGTAGAAAGTGTAGGAGGGTGGTGGGTGATTCCTATGCTTGTGCCCAAGAACATCTTCAAGGACACCAAGTAATTGCCTCTCAGTTTTCTTGTGGAAAGCATATCTTATACCTTTGTGTTTGTTGTGGCTTTAGGAATTTTTTGTAGTGATTACTCTGTGGTTTATTTGTGTTTAGCCAAACTTCGGGTGTGAAGAGTCAAATTTTCAATTGTTGAGGACTAACCTCTCAGAAGGACAAGAAGGTTGAAAAACCTTCCTCCGCTCACTACATTGGAGACTCCACCGCCCCCTCAAAGGCAGATATTAGATACAGACGGTTCTTTCGAACCAGAATGAATTAGTGAAGTTCTGGGTGAACCAGTACTTAGGACAAACCAGGTTTATACAACCATAGTAGAGATAGAAGACTTGCAAGCTAATGATTTTGAAAGTAATTTTAATTCACCTCTTACTAACCTAAATGATACTGTGATCATCCAGGTTTGTCCTTTCAATTCACCTATGATTGGTGTTCCTGTGGGTAGACTCGTGGCTAGTGCAAGAGAAATTCCAGCTACCCCCATCCCAGCTATTCTAGCTGAAGGATTGCTTCCTCCCCCAGCTGGTGCTCCTATAAAAAACATACCTGCTACTCCTTTAACTCCAGCTAATCGATTGGTTCAACCACCGACTTCCACAAATGTAGCAGGCTCTTCTGGTGGGGTGGTCACTGGGATGCCTAGTGTACCTTCTGCTTCACTTTCTTTTGAACATACTGCTTAGAGTGGTCCTGTTGGATCCTCTTCACTTGTCTAGGTTTTTCTCTAGAATGGAGGCCACATTCCCCAATCCACTCCATATGTAGGTCCTACACATGCATATGCAGGGGTGCAGTTTGGAAACACTAACTCTTATGGTCAAGGTTTTCAAACTCTGGTTTCGGCTCCTTTCACGAGCTCTCTTTTCTCTCTTTTTAGTGGAGGGATACCTGCTCCTATTTTCCAAACTCTAGTTTCATCTGTAGCAACTCAAACCACATACACTGCACCACATATGAGCAATCCACTGGCTTATGGGTGGAATCCTTTCCAAAGTGGTTCGACTACCTTGCAACCGGTAGCTGGGGGAAACCCCACCTTTACTTTTGGGAATTAGGGGGAAATTCCTTCTACTTCCCAAGCTCATACTTTTCAGGCTCCAATCAGACCCAAACTTCCTTTCCTAGAAACTTTGAACTTGCCAGACTTTTCCAAGTTAATGAATGACCTAGTGAAACATGATGCCACCTGGCCACCTATCCCTACCAAATTGACCTCAGATATTCCAAAATTTGAAGGCAAAGTTGGTGAATAACCAGGGGCTCATATAACCACCTTTCACTTGTGGTGCCCTTCCAACTCACTGAATGATGACACCATTCGGTTGAGATTGTTCTAGAGAACTCTAACTAGTGCCGCAACAAAGTGGTGCATTGAACTACCCTCTACTGCATTTGATAGTTTTTTGGACTTAGCTGATGTGTTCCTTAACTATTTCCAGCTTCCTGTTCGGTATGATGTCGAAACAGACTTATTGTCCACTATTCAGCAGGACAAAGCCACTCACATTTCGGATCACATCCAAGAATGGTGAAGTAAGAAAAGGATTATTAAGGCCACTATCCCTCCCGAGTTTTTGTTAGAATGGTTCCTTAAGTCCTTATTGTAGTATATATGTAATTATTTATCCACTTTGGTAATAACTAATGAGGAAGAGGCTATCCTCAGGTCCTAGCAGTTAGATTTGTTATATTCTCAGTCTGGGATTCTATATGAAATCACCCCTGATGCACCGAGACCAACCCATAGTGTTGAAAAACCCAAGCTTGGACCCCATGCTAATGGTGTGGTTGGTTCATTGAAATCTCCCACTGTGGATTCTTTGGCTAAACAAATCCATGAGTTGTCCATCAAACACTCTACGGCAGAGGAAGCAAAGGCTGCCCCCTCACTCTAGAATGCAAATGTTCTTGGACAATCCTCCCAAAAGGAAAATCAGCAGCTCGGTGGGAAAAAGAAAAAGGGGAAGAAAGGTGAGGGAAACCAAAACAAGCCAAAACCCACAAACAATGCTGATGGGGAAAAAAAAGAGAACAAGAAGGTGAAATTTCCATGTAAGTTGTGCCAAGAAGATCACCTGACCCATCAATGTCCCCTTATGGACCAAGCTCAGAATTTGTTAAAAGCCAACAACCGGTTGTCATGAAGGATCCTTTCCCTCAAGGACAAAATTTTTCTTCAGCTTCAAATGTAGCAGGGGGCTCCCCAAATGCCCATGACCCAAATTATATCAACATGGTTTGATCCCAGACATTACTCCAGACTAGGAACAAGAACTTTGAGACAGAAGCTCCGGAGAAGGGTAAGTCTATAGGTGAAATTTCTAACACTCTCACAATTGAAAAACCTACCGAAACTATGACCAAGATACCAAAAGGTGTCTTTAAGAAAACATTGCACAATCCTAATGCTAGGGATATAGTCAATTACTCTGTAGTTGAATATTTATCCCAAACCCCTTGTGCAATGTTGGCTTTAGAGGTGTTACAAAGCTGTCCCGCCAAGTGAGATGTACTCTTAGAAGCCTTAGGTAGTATGGATTCATTGAGCCTCATGGTGAAGTTTAATTTGTTTGACATCAAAATTAGCCTACCATATCATGTGGCCTTGTCGATAGATGTCATCCATGGTGAAAAAACCATTGAAAGGGAAGTTGTCGATGAGGGCACTTCCACATGTGTCATGTCCTTATTTTGCTAGAAGGCTCTTGGATCTCTAGAGCTAGTTCAATCAAACACCCTACTTACTGCTTTCGATGGAAGGTCATTTTGTCCACATGGTACCCTACCAACTTTCGAAATAAAGTTGGAAGGGAAGGCAGTGTTTGTTGAGGTGAAGGTGATTGATGCACCATTGGATTATAACTTGCTCCTAGGGAGAAGTTGGACTTATGCCATGTCCGCTATTGCATTAACCGTTCTTCAGGTAATAGTGTTTCCACACAAAGGGAAGTTGGTTACTATAGACCAACTCAATTTTACTCAAAAGAGCTACATGGAAACTAATGAGTCCACCATGTCATTGGTTGATCAGGTTAAACCTGCTTCAAAGAGCTTAGGGGCTAGAATGTTTTCATCATTGATGGGAACATTCTATTTTCTAGCTCCGATTAATTACTTAGGTTCTACTAGTATAGGGAAGTCTATTGCAACGGTTACGAATAGAACGGACCCTTGGGTTCTTCCTTCCCGTTATGAACCTGAAGTGCCCTTATCAGCAGTGGAAGTAGCTTATTAGGATATCATTCATACCGCTATGGATCCTGTTCTGGTCCCTCTCACAGTCTCAGAGGAGTCGGAAGAAGTCTATATGCCTGCTTGGTCAGAGAACTCTTTGCATATTGAAGATTTCTTAGATATGGTTTTGCCATCTGACGAAGCAATTCTGGAAGCTATGTGCGGACGAGATAATATTTGTGAAGATATTCACCATCTATCCTATTTTCTTTTGAAGTTAAGCAGGATTGAAAATCAAGAGTTCCATATGAGACTGGAAGGTGATGTTGATACACCGATTAACCGCTTACCTAGGGAGGGAACATTTGGTGAGGGGAATATGACAAACATTTCTATTACTATTCCTATCAACATCTCTACAAATGCAAATGTTGTGGAAAATGTATATATCGGTGCAAACTACTCTCCAAAGGAGATTGCTATCTATATAGCCTCGTTTAAGAAATTCTGTGATGTGTTTTCCTGGTCATATGAGGAGATGCCACGCATAGATCCATCGATAGTCAAACATGAAATCCGAATCCATCCTGATGCCAAACCAGTTTGACAAAAACTTAGACCTGTAAATCCATGTAAAGCGAGAGCTGTTAAGGCTGAAGTTGAAAAACCGTTGAAAGTCGGTTTCATTTACTCGATAGCTTTGACAGAATGGGTATCCAACCCTATTCCTGTCGATAAAAACCAAGGGAAGATACACGTTTGTACTGACTTTCACGATTTAAACAAAGCCTATCCTAAGGATAACTACCCCACACCATTAATAGATCAAATCATTGATTCTTGTGCGGGGAGTGCAGTCTTTATGTTTATGGATGGTTTCTTTAGATATAATCAGATTCAAATTAAACCAAAAGACCAACATAAAACAACTTTCATTTGTCCTTAGGGTACATTTGCTTACAAGAAAATTCCTTTTGGATTGAAAAATGTAGGGGCCACCTTTCAGTGGGAAATGAATTTTTCCTTTCATGACATTAAGTCTATTGTTGAAACTTACCTAGATGATCTTCCAACACATTCTCGAAAGAGGATTGATCACCCAGATCACTTGTGTTTAATTTTTGAAAGATATAGACATTATAAAATACGTTTGAATCCCCACAAATGTGTTTTCTGTGTCGAGTCAGGTAGGCTTCTCTTGTTCATTGTTTCTAACAAAGGTATTTAGGTGGATCCTTTGAAAGTTGAGGCCATAGTAAATCTGCCTCCTCCTCGTTCCATTAGGAAGCTTCAAATCCTACAAGGGAATTCCAACTTCCTTCGAAATTTTATCATGAATTATGCCAAGATCACTAAAGGTTTCATGCGTCTGTTGAAGAAGGAAAACCCATTTGTATGGGATGAAACCGCACAACTTGTGTTCGAGGCATTAAAGAAACCTTTGTTGTCGGCACCTTTACTATGTCCGCCAGATTAATCTCAAGATTTTATATTGTATCTGGCCACATCTGAGTCAACCATAGGGGTAGTACTAGTCTGGGAGGATGATAAGATCAAAGAGCATGTCGTCTACTATCTTAGTTGTGCTTCAGCTTGCCATGAACTTAGGTATTCCCACGTCAAAAAGTTGGCATTAGCAGTTGTGTATGTTGTTCAATGGTTGTGTCACTACATATTTCTGAGGACTATGACAGCAGTGGCGGATGTTAATCCTTTCCAGTATGTTTTGTCCCAATGGATTGTTGGAGGAAAATTCAACAAATGGATAGTCATTCTCTAGGATTTTGACTTAGATTTCCAATCCTCAAAATCCACCAAATCCTTAGTTTCCGCGGAGCTCATTGCATAATTTCCAATTGAGGAAGATGTATCCATTGAAGAAGACTCATTTCCAGATGAGCACATCTTTTTTATTTCCACCTCTTACCCTTGGTATGGATATATACTTGTCTATCTCCAAACTATGAAGTTCCCTGCATCCTTTTCACGTGAAGAACGACGCAAATTATGCTTACATGCAAAAAAATACCTCATTATTGGAGATACTTTATATCGTAGATGGGTAGACTATGTTTTGCGTTGATGTCTTACCCACGAAGAGGCTGAAATTGTCCTAAATGATGCCCATAGTGGAGCGTGTGGGGGTCATTTATCTGGGTTAGCAATGACCCAGAAGATCTTACGTTCTGGTTATTTCTGTCCCATGATCTTTAAATATTGTGTGGAAGTCATGAAGCATTGTCATCCTTGTTAGCTTTACACCAAAAATATGCAGTCACATCCTGCTCCATTATTCCCCGTCATCTCAGTGGGCCCCTTCACTAAGTGGGGGATAGATTATGTGACGTGCAACCTAGTTTCAGCTAAGGGGCACAAATACATCGTTGTCGCTGTAGATTACTTCACGAAATGGGAAAAGGCAATTACCACCTATAAAGCTGATAGGGAAATTGCAGCTTTTCTCATTTTCAACCAAATTATTACACGTTTTGGTATTCCTAAAGAGATTGTTATTGACCATGGAATTCACTTCCAAAATAAAATGATGACTGAATTGACCACTATGCTAAGGTTTAAACAAGAAAATTCATCTTCTTTCTACCCACAAGTGAATGGTCAAGTTGAGGTAGTAAATAAGACCTTGAAGACTATTCTCAAGCATACTATTAACGTAGCTCGATCAAATTGGCACATCATGCTATATCCTGCACTTTGGGCTTATCGGACCAATGTGAAAACTGCCACGGGGTTTTCTCCTTTCCAACTCGTTCACAGGGTGGAAGTAGTAACCCCGGTTGAATGCGAAATCCCATCTTTAAAGATTGCTATTCATGTGCTACCTGATACGACTGAGCTAGAAGAATGTTTGTTACACTTACAAAATCTATATGAATAGCGTAGGGATGTGCTGACAGCAAATGAGGCTCATAAAAATAGGGTAAAAAATCAGTACATTAAATCAGTCAAACCTAGGATTTTTTCTAAAGGGGAGCTTGTCTTGCTTTGGGATCAGGACAAAGAACCCCTGGGGCAGGGAAATTCAGGTCTGTTTGGTTAGGAACTTATGTCATGTCAAAATTTTTGAAGAAAGGTGCATATGAATTAACTAATTTCGAGGGAAATAAGTTTCCTGGGCCTAGAAATGGGCTCAACCCGAAAAAGTACTATGCTTAGGCTTAGCACTTTTCTTGTATTTTTAATGTATGTAACTTTATGTACAATAGTTCGTCGGTTTGTGTTCTTATATCATATGTTGGTTGTTATAGATGTCTTTCAAGTGGTTTGTAGGTTTTGTAGATGTGCTAGTCATCACACTTGCAACTTGACTTTAGCCACATGGGTTATTTACTCACCCTCAGGATAGCTAGTTGCCTCTGGAGGGGCTTGCCTAGGTTCTGCTACCAATAATGTGGCTGACTACAGGGCCGTCATTGATATTTTATGGGATGCCTTATCATGAGGCACTACCCAGCTGGAAGTCAAGCTTGACTCTCAACTGGTATTTTCGCAGCTCAATCGAGCTTATCGGGTGCAAAACCCTATTCTACTATGTCAATTTATGCAAGTTAGGTTATTGGAAAGAAATTTTGATTTTATTACATTTAATCATATTCCAAGAAATCAAAATTCATTGACTGATGCATATGTGAATTATATCTTGGATTGGCATTTAACACATATTTCATAAAAATACACAATAGACACATTGAAATACACATATAAATAAACTGACAATATATATATATATATATATATATATATAGATATGTGAATATCTTTCCATATAGATAGGTCGAGTTTTTGATCCTCAGATCCAGTCATAATTGTATAATATAAAAAATATATACAAAATTTCGATCGTAATCCATAAAATGCTCCTAGGTCTAAGCTTGACCACCCTAGTCATCCTGACCACCTTGGCCACCCTGATCATCCTGGTCATCCTACTCTCAGGCTTCTTCAGCTTGTTCAGTTATAGTAACCTCAGTAGCCTCTATGTAAACAAGCACGGATCTGGCTACCCTTCTCATAAGGAGTATTTAGATAGTTGGGATACCAATCACTAGTTCTTGCATAATGGCATGGATCTGCTCAATACGTAAAGTAGGTACTCTTTGGGTAATCCTAGCTAGATTCCCCTCAAGAACCCTAATCAAACCATGATCCTCTCCTGCCACTGGTCGCACATACATACGAGGATGCCCAATAGGGTGGATTGGTCCAATATCTACATTTTTAAACATTTAAAGGATTAAAACTCTTATACATATGTATATATCTTTATAACTAAAATTCATAAAAAATTAAAAACTTGAAAAACCAAAACACCTAACACTCCCCATACTCCTCTAGGAGGGAGGACAAGGTAATTGTCACCTCGAAAATCCATCCTAGCATATGGAAACTGCTCTAGTGCTAGTAGCTATCGCTCCCACCATAAGTAGAAGTCATCATCGTACACACTCTGAACTGATCCATCGCCGCCCTAGCGAAGGAATATTTATCCCCATCTACTCATTCCAGGATGACAGGGAGAGAAAGCTGGTAGAGGTACTACGGGACTAAGAATGGGCACTCTCTCAAAGTAAAATGCCACCAATATGCTAGAATAACCGAAGTTTTTACATTGGCCTCTCTTTCATTCAAAGAGTTGTTTCTTCATTATCGAGATCACTCCTGACCACCAGTCAAATAAGGCTCCCTGTAGACATTCCACTGCAATTCTCATTTGGTTTCGAGTTGCAAGATGAAGTGATGATGATCCTGCAACCCTCACTATTGTGCTTACCAACACCTGTAATGGCAAGCTGCGAATATGAACAATGGGGATGTAAGTAACCCTTTTTTGAGTACTAGGCACACAATAAGTGTCAATGTAGTTTTGAACACTTAGAAGGTCACCGCCCTGACCGGTACCTTCCAAGTTGACAGGATCTCCTCATCATGAAAGACCTGATATGAAATATATGTATTCCAATGTAATCTCTAGAATCGCACCTTGTAGGTCAAATGCACCTAGATCATGATCCCAATAGTTTATCAAAAACTCCAGTAAGCGGACATTGGATCGCATAGGTGAGGTACAAAAGAATTTAAGAAATCCACTTTGCCGTAATGCATGCACCCTATGGGCACTTCGAAGAGAATCTTGGTCCATGTATTCATGTTCCCTCTCCCTCCACTCCAACACCATGTTTTATCCTGTCAATAAAGCCATTTTCAAACATTAAATTCATTAAAAAAACTTTGATTTTGGCCCTAAATAGCCTTTTTCTATGTTGTGCAGTATACACGACTATCCTTTGGACATTTTGTGTATAATAAGTGAGTTTCTTTCGAGAGATCCGGGTATAAAATGTGTGTAAGCGACTGTCTACGTTGCATACCCACGTATACAGCATGGCCGTCTTCAAACTGGGTTAAAACATCAATTTTTTCATAAAATTAAAAATTTGCTTGGATGAAATGAAAGAGCATGGAGAGTTGATTTACCTGGCACTTGTGGATTGGAAAATCATCTAGCGGTTTGACCATAATGAGCAATTGAAGGAAGAGGTAAAACTTGTCTATATTGGGTAAAAATGTCAAAATGGTGAATTTGATTTCTATTTTTGCACTATTTATAGAAATTATTTCAAAAAGTGGGTTTTTAACCTATAGTTTGTAATTTTTATTAGAATCAAACTAATGCCATGTCATTTTTTGCCTAATGAAACAAGTCCAAGGTCACTTAAAGTTGTTTTTCACTCATATAGGGTAGGATTTTGGTCATTCATATGCATTTTTGCATTTATACCTAATCCGCCTTAACCCTAGGATTACTACTTTGACCACGGACTATGGTATTTCAACCATTAGTACCTTGTCTATATCATTGTTCTTCCATGGATAGGGATTTCCTGCCATGAGTACCCTAGCTTAGAACACATTCATTATATTTTGGTACTCATGCTGCATTTGTCGTAGGTTTAGGGGATCCTTCTTTGCTATTTTTCATGCCAAATTGAGCCTCAGTTTGGTCTCTTTTTACAAGCTATCCCCTTTGTAAGGCTCCCTGCCCTTATGGAGTTTCTTTAGGCCCAGGTCTAACTCCTTAAAATAGACTTGAATGCTGAGTAAACTTGTCCATTCATGGTCGTTAAGAATATGTGAATGGGCATCCACATTGGTGGTAGGTTATCTATTTCTCGGACCATGTGGAATAAAACGAGAAAGGATCACTCTCTTTTCTATGGAATTGAGAAGAGTATTCTCAAGCATAGGTTTATCTCTTTTCAAGACCTGAGGGGCTAAAATTATGGAAAAGGAACACCCGGTATGAGCTTAGTTTTCTCTTTTTCATGCTCTGGACCTAAACATGAAAAATATTCTGAGTGTGCTTTATGTCTTTTTCATGCTCGTTAAAAAACAAGAACAAAACATCGAGTTTACTATTGTGAGCCCCATTCCTTGTACTCAATTGGATCTTTCCAAGTGATCTTGCTTTCCTTCACACTCGTAAAACTCAAGCTATAAGCTGCTCTTGAAGGAGCATTGGGTAGGTGGTAATTCAACCTTTTTTGGACCTCCCCGACTAAGTACGAAAAAGGTTCACCTTTTCTTCTTCAGAAGTTAAGAGAGTTATTCTGAGATATGTTTTATACTTTTTCAGTTTCAGGAGACTAAATTGGATGAAAAAGGACCCCCTAGAGTCTTGTTTGGAGTTTTCAGACTCTCTAAACATGAAAACACCAAGTTAGCATGTACTAATTTGTGCTCGTAAAATCCATGAATAAGTGACATTATCAAGCATTATTCTCTCTTCTCTTCAAGCTTGTCAAAAATGAAGAGAGACCTTAGTTGACTTTCCTGGACTTGTTAAAATTTAATAGGAAAGAAAAGGAAGAATTTTTCTTTTTGGGTTACAGTTGGTGGCAGCATGTCCTCCTTGAACATAGCACTCTCTGAACTTTTCGGTACTCATGTCTTAGTGTACACTTTCAGTTCAACTATCACTTCGAGTTTCTTACTCCTCCACTTGTCATTTATTCTTGGTGAATCTGATCATGTCTCCTACATGACAGATAAGTCTAGTTGTCCTATCTGCAAAGTTAGAAGCTTTCTTGGGTCATCTTTGTGTTGTGCTCACTGTTCAAGGATTTATCCCTATTTCTGCATATTATCCTGATTCCATCATTATCTTATCTGATATCACTTGTGTCTATATTCATTTATCTAGTTCCTAGTCACTCTTGTCATCCATTGAAGGATCTATTGCCTTCCTCATCACAACACGGTTTCTCATCAGTATTTCTTGAAGACGAAGACCTAGAGTTTTGACGATGGTACCATAGAATTAACTTTCATCATTCGTGAATTCCTTTTCTTCAGTTGTCAATTATCACCTATTGATTGACAATCTGTTGAATCATTTCCATGTTTGAATTCGACAAATCTATTCACATGGCCTGGGTTATACTGGTTCCTGTGGATTTTGACGAAGACCTTAGGTTCACATCTATAACCTAAGTTGTGCAAGATTGTGTTGTGTTCACGTACACAACTTCTATATTTTTTAAGACTCATCATTATTGTATATTGTGGCTTCGATCCACCTTTTTAATATAGGTGGTCTTGTACCTGTATCATATGATGCACTCAAATATTTTAAAGGATATAGTGTTCCATTATATTGAACATGGCATCCTCAAATATGATTTTGTATATGACATTGATATGTATTTGTTTTAGGTATTTCCTATGCTTCCTTGGAATTGTGATTTCTCCAAGATAATGATTATAATGTATTTCTTCCATTTCTTCCCTTTGATCTCCGACATTAGGGGGCATCTGTTATTAGCCAAAATGGCACTTCTCTATTCGAGTATCGACATTCCTCATGTTGGTACACAAAAAGAAAAATTTGGATTGAAGTGGCCAAAACACTATAGATGGGCATGAAATTTGATGCATTATCCTCAAACCAGCCTTGTATATTTTTATTATGAGTTTTGGGTTGCATACGTGACTATATGCATTGCAACTCGCGTATCATACACGAGTATTTTCATTACAACCCACGTATACTTGCATACGCGAGTTCCCTTTGAGCAACTCGCATATCATACATGAGTTGCCTATATTAATACCTGTGTATACCTTAATTCGACATTAAAAATATAAATCAAGATTAGATGAGATTAGTTGGGGCCTAATCCATAACTATCCCAACCTTCGAAACCACTCTATTTTCCAATGTATAAATAGAGGCCCTGGGGTGGGGGCTAAAGAATCAATTTTGGAGAACAAAGTTATGGTGGTGGTATACCTTCAAATTCTTGGAGCAGTATAACTCAGAGTCCTTTGGTTGCAGAGGAGTCCTTGTGTCAGAATCTGGGTTGTACTCTTACGTTATTCACCGCTTGTTAATAAAGAGAATTATTCTTCCAATTTTGTATTGATTTTATTTCATGTATATTGGTTTAATGAATATGTTTGATTATGTTACCTATATTATTTTCATATAACCTCTAATATATATATGCATGAGATATTACTTGAAGTATTTTCTTTTTGCAGGTGGAGAAGTACATCCCTAGAATCTTTGGAAAGAAGTGGAGCGAGAGAAGATCAAGCTTGGATCAACCATCGCTAATCGGGTAAGTCAATATTTTCTTCTTATTCTCTTTCCATTCTCTGTAAAAAGCTGATTGTCTACAAGTTAGTAGTAAGTTGGTAACCCCAGACCCTAGGTTACAAGGGTGCTTTATCCTGATCAACACGCACTCAACCAGTAAAATCGACTCCACCCCATGCACAAGCTGATATGGAGAAAAACCGATGGCAATCTTGACCACAGTTCGATAAGCCCACAAAGAAGGATATAACATGATATGCCAATTGGTCTTGTTTTGTGTGATGGTTCATTGGAGAATGGAATTAAGTGACTTGTTCACTGCTTCAACCTGTTCATTTTCTTGAGGATAGTAAGAAGATGAATTCTCTTGATCAACCATAACTTCAAAGACAACTCATCCGTCATATTATTTTGAAAGTGCCAGCCATGGTCAGTGACAAGTGCTTTTGGGATACCGAACTGGGTAATAATTTGTTTGAATATGAAATGCACGACTGTCTCACCCTCAGCTTTAATTGTAGGCATAACGTCTTCCCATTTCGTGAAATGGTCAACAACAACTATAATGTGATGGTGCCTCCCAGTCGAAATTGGGTTTCAATCCATAAAATCGACCCTTGACTTGGTGAAGGGACTGGCGGTCATAATCAGATGCAAAGGGGTAGGATGCGAGCGCATGTTCCATGCAAACACATGGAAAGGGTGGCGCTACTTGACCACATTAACATAATCTTTAAATATGGACAGCCAAAAATATCCCGCTCTAAAAATATTTTGAGCTGTAGAAATCCCAGATAAATGGCCACCACACGTGCCTCCATGGAAATCATTCAGCACAACCTCAACCTCTTTGTGAGCTATGCACCGACAAAAAATGGAATCAATCCCATGGTGATACAAAGTTTTATCCACAATGAAGTACTTCTTTGCTACATGACGTAGTCATCGATGCTCATCTTGTGAGAGGTGAGAAGGAACCTTCAAGGTTTGTAAGTAAACAATAGTGACCCCATACCATGGGTCTACAGTTTAAATGAGAAAAAATTTATCATCAACAAAAGAGTCCTCATGAACCTCTCCCTCATCCAAACTCAAAAAATCAGATATGAGCTTAGCAAAAATTAATGACTTCTTTGAGTTCGTCGAAACAAACTCGAGGACAAATTCTTATAATATCACAATCCATTTATTGTACTTTCCCCCTATCATCCTTCTGGTGAGGATGAATTGAAATCAATTAATGTGAGCTACCATAAAAGTTTGGAGAATATGGATATAATGCCTCAAACGCTGGACCGCATGGACTGTAGCTAAGGATAACTTCTCAACATGGGTATAACGAAGCTCTGCATCAATAAGGTTTTGGCTAAAATAGTAGATGACATGCTCATGAAGATCCTCATCATATTGAACCAATACCATACCAGTTGTTTCTTGAGACGTGACCACATATATAAAAAATTCATGACTATAGTCGGGTGGACTAAACACGGGGGATGATTCCAAGGCTCACCCTCATCCCAGATAAATGGTGTGTCTTTCTTCAACAAACGCATGAATCCTTTAGTCAAATTGAAAAAAATGAGCATGAATATTTGCAAGAAGTTTCCCATACCTTGCAAACATTGAATATGTCTAATGTTACGCGGGGGAGACATTTGAAGTATTTCCTCAACCTTCAAAGGGTCGAACCTTATACCCTCCTTGGAAACAATGAACCTTAGTAAGCGACCAACCTTCACGCAAAATATGAACTTATTAGGATTTAACTAAATTTGATAATGATGAAATATTTTGAAAACCAAACGCAAGTGATAAGGATGACGCACCCTCATATGAGAGTGAGCAACTAATTCATCCAAATTAACTTCAATAATATTTTTAAGATAGTGAAAGGTGAAGGTCATAGCCTGCTGAAATGTAGCTCTGATGTTTTTAAGGTCGAAGGGAATATTCCGATATGAAAAAGTACCCCAAGGACAAATGAAATGATTCTTATGTTGGTCCTTTGGTTTAATATGAATCTGATTATATCATGAAAATCCATCCATAACCGAGAAAACTTCTCTCCCTGCACACTCATACAAAATCTGATCAATAAATGGTGTGGGGAGGTTATCCTTAGGATAGGCTCGATTCAAGTCTCTAAAATAAATTCATACACAAACCTTTCCCCACTTCTTATCCACCAGAATGGGATTTAACACCCACTCCGTCAAGGGAATGGGATAGATGAAGCCATGTTTGAGCAACTTCTTTATCTATGCCTTTATAGTGGGTGCTTTCCTAAGATTCATTGTGTGCAAAAGTTGTCAAACAGGTTTAGCATACAGATAGGTTTTAATTTCATGTTCGACAATACGAAGGCCTATTCCTGACATTTCCTCATATGACCAAGAGAACACATCTCTAAATTCTTTAAAAATATCAGTGTATTCTCTAACCTCATCAGGGGAACAATCTACCTCAATGTACACATTTTCAACCTTGCCAGGAACGTGGGAAATATTGATAGCTATAGTTGGTGACAAGTTGGCCATGTTCCCTTCGGCATACTTTCTAGGAGAGCGTAATGGGACCATGGGCCTACCAAATTTCTTGCTAAATATTGCCCGACAGTCATCACACTCTATCTCATCAAGGTTAGGAAGAAATTAATATCTATGATGCAACTCTCCTCAAATAAATTCAACACCCAACAGAGCTTCGAGAATAGCCTCATTCAATGGAAAAATGTCATCGAAGTAGTCATGAGAGTGAGATGATGCAACTGCCAAAGAAGGCAGTGAATAAGGGTCCTCCTTGTCTGTCCTCAAAGAGGAAGGAATAGAATATACAACATAATAAAGATTAGCTTGATGAGCCACCAATGTTGTAGATAATGGCATGTCCATCTCGGCAAGTATAGAATATTCACCCTAAGTACTCAGAGAAGGAATATTCCAAGGATCCTCCATATGCAAAGTGCAAAAGGGAACCAAACTCAATGATGTTGAGGCCTTAATAAGACTAGAACCGATCATAAGAATGGGAGTAACACAATTAAACATTCCCATCAAAGAAGGATACATTCCCACCCCAAAACTCTCAGTTGTCGGCTAAGAATGATCAATAACCAGGATAGAAGCTCCCGATGATGCTTTCGAACTAGAATTATCAAAATATCTATGGTCGATCGTAACAGTGTTACCATCCAAAGGAAAACAAAAAACCCAGAATAGGAATGATGTGACTGCACACATGTTACAAATCCAGTTCCTGCACAGTAAAATATTACACTCAAGGGGTGCATCAACCACCTCAACTTCGATCGCAACAGTCTTCCCTACCCAATTGGACCTCAAGGGAAGGAAGTATGTCATGTAGAAGAAAATATCTTCCGTAAACCGCAGTCAAAATGGTGCCTGAATTAGACAACATATAATAACCCAACTCCTTCCAACAGGCCAAAGACATCACAAAAGCCACAGTGCCTTCATCAATCACTACGCGCTTGATGGTGTTGTTTAGACACTCTACATGAACCAAAAGGGACACATAGGAAGGAAAGTGAGGCTAGATTCCATGCATTTCAAATTTGATCACCAAAGAAGAGCTTCCATCAAGTACCTCAAGAGAAGACAACAATTCCTTCCTTTGTAGAGGGAAAGTCTTAAGAACTTCTAAATAAGACATTGCACAAGGATTCTGGCCCAAATCCTCGACAATAGAATAGTTCTGGGAAGCTCGGGCATTAGGATTGTAGCCCAAATGATTTGAGACTCCCTTAGGAATGCGAGGTGGATCTTCAGGCTTGTCACTAGGATTTTCAATATGCAAAGAACTCTCAAGTGGATCAAGTTATTTCCCTAGGTCAGTTTGCCATGTACCATAATTCTTAGAACGTGTCACAATATTTTCGGTAGACATCATGTTAATGCAACTGTGGCCACTAATAGTGTCCGCTGGGTTTGGAGTCCCACCAGAAGCACTACCAGGATCCAGGGTCCTCGAGTTCATATTCTACTTGTGGTAAAGGATTCATCAACACAGCTTGGCTCTCTGCGATGAACTTCAAGGAATATTTTATCCAAGGGAACAAGTGAGTGAGGTGATCATCCCTACAAATATTGCAAGGAAATTTAACCTTACGTTTAGGTTTCTTGCCCCCCAAAATTATTGTTGTTCTTCTCCTTATTAACATTTTCATTCCTATTCCCACCCTTTTGGTTGTTTTTACCTTTCTACTTTGTCCGTCCAGGTTTCTGGTTATCTTTATGGTTTGACGATTGCACTAAAAGTACATCCACCATTTGGGTAGGATGAGACAAAGCCATAGCGTTTCCTGATGCAAGATTGTTAATAGACAACTTATTCATTTGATTTCTAACTGATTCTACATGCTTAGCACTTTCAGAGCCAACAATGCCATCAGAATGTGGCCCAGGTTTAAACTTAGGGTCAAAATTGGATCTAGGTGTGTTCGGTATTATCTCATACAAGAGCCCATATTGAGCATAAATCAAATCTAACTCTTGAGCTCGGAAGATAACTTGTTCCTCATTCTGCACTCCAGATGTGGAAACATCCTTTGCAATATAAGGCAATAAATACTTAAGGAATCATTCCAAAAGGAACTCTGGTGGAATGAAGGCTTTAATCAATCTCTTCTGTCTACATCACTCTTGAATGTGATTAGAGATTTGGGTGGCTTTGTCCTGCCGAAATGTCAACAAGAGTTCAGTGCCGATGTTGTAACGCATGGGTAGCTGAAAGTGATTTAGAAAAGTCATAGATAAGTTATTAAATTTCTCATAATTCCCCCGAGGAAACTCTATGTACCACTTCACCGTAGGACCCATGAGGGTGTGTTGAAATAGTCTTAAATGAACCGAATCATGATTTAATGAGTTTTAAGAGAACCACATGTGGAAATTTGTGATGTGCCCACTAGGGTCTTCTCCAGTCTTACCTTCAAACATGGGAATCTTCGAAGGAAGCTTGGAAGGAACAACTGACCATGCTGTGTCATGAGATACCAGGTCATTTATCAATCTCGACAAGTCAAGTAAATTCAATGTCGCAAGGAAAGGGAGCCTAGGTTTAGCCATTTGATTCGAATCTGCTTGATAAGGTTGGTTCACATAGGTTTGATTGTTATAAACACCATCGCCTTGGAAAATGGGATAATAACCTCCTCCCATTTGACCCATATAGGGATGCATGGACATATTGTAGTTTAGAGTACCTTGAGGCTGGGGTGCTATGAAGCCATAGTTAGAAGACTGATAAGCAGGTTGATACCCGAACCCATAATGTGTATACGTTTTTCCATAAGGAGCTCCATAAGATGGTCCATCAGATTGTCCATAAGATGGTACACACCATGTTGACACCTAAGGAGGCACGTAGCCTTGTGACACTACGGTGTGAGTAGATGTGGGATGAACATGGCTAACAGTAGAATTCCAACCGGAAGGACCATGTGAGTTAGGAGGAATATATGTCGTCAAAAATTAATTTGAATGAACCGATGTTGAAGGCAATGGAACATAGGAAGGGATGTAACTTGTGCCCCTAAAGTTCACATGTCTAGGATAAGTTCCACGAATAGGAATTCCAGTGCTAGGCCTAGGATGCGTGTGTGAAGGTCCTTCCACCACATGGATGGAAGGTGCAATATGAATAATACTACCAAACCTATCTGCTTAGAAAGGAATGGAAGTACCCCCAAGAGGAGCACCAGGGTCAACACCCGATCTGACATTGAGTGTCAGATCGGTCTCGGGAAGGTTTAGCATGCCATACCTAATTGTGCTAGTGCTAGTGGGTCCATGGTGAGTCTCACTGCTTGGATTATGTGACCAATATCAATGGTTTGTGTTTATGTAGTCTAGTAATTGTGATAAATATTCATGTGATTCCCTCGCCACATGGTCTTCGAACGCTACCAGAGTCCCATAGGTGCTCAAAGGTTCATCCTCCCACACGGGAGGTGGAGATGAGAGACGCTCTGGGATCTCAAACCCATGTTGACTCATGCTAAGATTTATTTGTGAATCAAAGTGAGTATTAGTCCACCCAGACTCTTTGGTTCTCTCTCCCAAAGGAGGAGGAGACGTGGAATGCGAAATCCCTACTAAATGATGAGAACGGAAGAGTTCCGCACTCGAATCCACTATGAGTCAACAAAAAGAAAAAGAATCAATATAACTATGAAACCCTAAGAAATATAGCATACACAGAGAACACTCCTAAGAAAATATACAACCAAAATACAAGAAAACCAAGGGGAGGATATATGAGCTCCCAAATGCAGCAGGTAGGTCTCACCTAGGAGAGGCTTGAGACTCCCATACACTACAAGCGGAGGTTTGTAACCAATTATAGTGGCCCTCAAATTCAATGCGCAAAGTGACTATGTACACCTAGAGAATAACCTCTGCAAGTACCCCCTGTAATACCTAGGTAAGGAAACTAAGGTCACCCCAATATAACCAATGCTCAGGTAGACAGTCACAGGAGGGATTGACCATATGGGAAGGGTAGAAAAGCTCGAAGCTCGAAAGAACTAGCCCATACCTCAAAATCCCCCATATATGAATAGGTTATTGATCAAGATATAACACTATGGCTCTAGCTAGCCAATGGAATAAACACACCCATGCGCATGGAACACCTACCACCTAGTGTTTCTTGGCCTCAAGGAAGTCCTCGACTTGTGCCATGGGAACTCTATGTGTTAACTAAACAAATTTCATGTGAATTATTTGGAGAATATGCTCCACATCCACACCCATGATGTCACCATCTCTTACCCTCCTTGGATTGCAAGGGAAACCATTTGGTCATCTAGGACCCACATCTCCATGTATATGACCAAGTATCATTATCATTAGAGGAAATTTGGGGTCTGAAATGGGCCTTATAAGAAAATGTGCCAAAATAAGTTATTGTGAGATGGAATTCAATAACCAACAGAATTTTAATAAAATGAGTCAACCATAATGGTTTAATTGACATATTTGTCATAAAAAACTACTTTTTTTGTTCGTATTTTCGACATATCTCCCTATATTTTTACTCAAATTTCGATTGGGAGAGATCGTTGGATGCAGAATTTGATTCTGCATCTAATGAGTACCCACACTACATACTTTTGATGGGCCTCACTACCCCAAAAACAAGAAATACCTGGAAAAACGCGATGATAATGTTATCATCATGTTTTTCAGGTATTTCTTGTTTTGGGGGTAGCGGGGCCCATCAAAAGTATGCAGTGTGGGTACTCATTGGATATAGAATCAAATTCTACATCCAACGAGTTCTCTTGATCAAAATTTGAGTAAAAACACAGGGAGATATGTCGAAAATACGAACACAAAAAGTAGTTTTTTTCTTTCTTCCTCCAAAATTAATAAATATTATTTTATTATTTTAACTCTTATTTTAATATTTTAAATATTATTTTATTATTTTCCTTAGGAGGCCCATTTTAGACCCCAAAATTCCTCTAATGATCTCATCACACCAAACTCATGTCTTTTTTATTTCATATATAAAAAAAAACAAAAAAATTAATAATTCAAAAAACAAGTTTGAGTCGCCAATTCTGTTATGGAGAGAAATTTCCTATGGCTTGGGGGTACCAAAATAGATAGTATGACACCATAAATCAATCCTTTCCAATATTCAAGAGAAGTAAGCAAATCTAACACTAAGGGATATAGAATTGGACCTTATTCCGGACGGTTGAAGTAGATCCCCGTTGAGCTTTCCCAATGCAATTGCACTTACAATTTTCTCTCAACAACAACAAACAAAAAAAGCATGATATATATATATATATGTGTGTGTGTGTGTGTGTGTGTGTGTGTGTGTGTGTGTGTGTGTGTGTGTGTGTTAGACCTACTCTAGCATATATAATCAATCGTGTATAAGAAATTAAATACATCCATGGATTCAATATTCATATTCAAATGCACATGAATTGGACAAGAAAAGATATTTCTATTAATAAAATAGAGATATAATAGTGACAAACTCTATCAACACTTATGCGAACCGGAGAAACCGAGTCCTCCACTTGGGGCTCCACCACTTCACTCGTCAATCTCTCGATAGAAAACACACAAATAAAATGCAAGCTTGGGAATGCCACTATGTGCTCCAAAGGGACAAAGGGATCCATACTCAAGTACAAGAAAAAATGAGGCAAGAATGGACTATAGTTTCCTTACTCTTGAATTTCTCCTCCTTCAATGTATCCAAGAGGCTCAATATATAGCACTCAAAAGAGGTAATAGAGGGTCAAACCTTAGCATTATCAAGGCATATGAAAGGCCAAGAGACAATATATTTGGACACATATGAGGAAAAATCCAAAAATATTTGTCTTTATGCACACATCTTGATGTATGCGGGTTTGAGGTCAAAACATGCATATACACACGAGTATGGATTTAAAAGTCACATATATGTATAAACAAGTGATTTTTTGGGATAATCTTGGAACATCAAAGTATAATATAATTCCATGGGGTCCAAAGAGCTTGCAGAGGGAAATGGAAGGCCATAAAGGTGTGATCCACCAAGTGTGGTAAAATCATCTCTAACACAATCCTTTCCAATATGCAAGAGCAGTCAACAAATCTTACACTCAGGTATATAGAATCCTACCTTATTTCGGACGGTTGAAGTATATGCCTATTGAGATTTTCCAATGTAATTGCACTTACGATTTTCTCTCAACAACAACAAACAAAGAAAACATGATATATATATAAATGTGTTAGATCTACTCTAGCATATATAATCAAACATGTATATGCAAGTAAATACATCCATGGATTCAATATTCATATTCAAATGCACATGAATTGGACAAGAAAATATATTTCTATTAATAAAACATAGATACAATAGTGACAAACCTTGTCGGCACTTTTGCAAACTGGAGAGACCTATTCCTCCACATGGGCCTCCACCACTTCAATCCTCCATCTCTCGATAGAAAGCTCACAAAGAAAAGGAAATCTTGGGAAGAACACTATGTGCTCCAAAGTGACAAAGGGATGCATAATCAAGTACAAGAAAAAATGAGGCAACGATGGACTATAGTTTCCTTACTCTTCAATTTCTCCTCCTTCAATGTATCCAATAGGCTCAATATATAGCACTCCAAAGAGGTAATGGCAGGTCGAATCTGAGCGTTCTCAAGGCATATGGAAGGCCAAGAGACAAGATATTTAGATTCATATGAGGAAAAATCCAAAAACATTTGTATTTATGCACACATCCTGATCTACGTGGGTTTGAGGTCAAAATATGCGTATACACACGAGTATGGATTTAAAAGTCAGGTATAGGTATAAACAGGTGATTTTTGGGGATCATCTTGGAACATAAAAGTATAATATAAGTCCATGGGGTCCAAAGAGTTTGCATTAGGACATGGAATGCCATAAAGGTGTGATCTAACATGTGTGGTAAAATCAACTATAACAATAATCAAAATGGGCAACATCATTCCCCCTCCTGGAACCCAAGCAGAAATCTGTCGGTACTGCAAATAGGTCAATTAGAGAGATGATCGGTTAAGATGGTTCTCTTTGCTTTGATCTTTTCTGTAGGCACCAGCCATGAGTCTATATAGGGATCTATGTTTTCTTTATTATTTCGAGTGTCGAGGATAAATTAGATATAAAAATCTCCTTCATAAGGTTGGATTCACCAAGCGTAGAACTACTTTGATGTCAAAAAGTATATGATCCTCTAGGTCTTGTACAAATTTACTTAATTTTTAATATAGTTTTCCATACCAAAAGTGTTCTTCAACTTTACATATTTTTGTGTTCATGAATTGAAAAGGACCATAGGAAATCAGGCTGCAACTTTATGTTAGTCAAACAAGTGCGGCGTAGCAGTTGATACCTATGGAGCTTGGTAGATAAATTTTTATGCGAAGCTTTGTAGATAAATTTGTATGTATTGAAAGAGATCTCAAATTTGATTTTGAATTGTTTGAGAAAATTCTTAATTGAGAGACAAAAGAAACGTAATTGAATGGTTTTAGAAAATGCTTAATTGAGAGACAAAAGAAACGTAAGCACAATTGGCTACTAATGTTGAACCAACGCTTCAGCATGATATGACTAACCAAATGATATGTCCCACGCCTCAATAAAATATTCATTTTTTCATTATCCAAATGTAATATATGCAATTTAAAAAATGTCATTTGTTATTAATGAATAGAAATAACTCCAGGGGAAATTGAAATTGCAAGTCCATGTTCAATTGGATCCATGATCGATTCTCATTCAAAAGTGCACTTTGATTGATTCTCGTTCATAACTGCACTTATTTTGTGATTTGATTTTATTTTTTGATGGGAATCAATTTCTCCACCATAATCTCATATTACTTTCCTTTTAAATAGTGTATGTTTGTGAATATTTTTTTTTGGATTAGAATCAGCTTCTCCACCATAATCTCATATTACTTGCCTTTTAAATAGTGTATGTTTGTGAATTTATTTTTTTTGAATTAGAATCAATTTCTTCACCATAATCAATAGTGTATGTTTGTGAGTTGATTTTTTTGAATTAGAATCAATTTCTTCACCATAATATCATATTACTTTCCTTGTTTGAAATACAACTTAAGTGTAAAAGAAAACAAGATAGAAGACAAAAGCACTATGGGCGTATTGATCATCTTCTCAATATCAATCAACTGAATATATAGAAAATACCTAATGATAATACTATGGGAGAATACCATAGGTGACAAAATACTATGGAGATTACATATTTCAACACACCCGCTTAATCTCAACTACTAGTACATGTTCTGGACTGTTTATGCCAAATGATGTGTGCTGGTGTATGTCACAGCTAGGATTACATTTTAGTTAAAAAACTTTAGCTTCACTTTCTTCCTTGAAGTGTAATTGTGTTTATTCCTGGAAAAATACCACGTACCAATAGTAGGGATTCTCCCCAATAACCGTTCCCAATTAGATCGTTTACTATTTGGAATGGGGAATCCATCCGGTTAGTGGCCCGACTACCGTAGAATTAAAAGAATGTTTTAAGTCTATTTCACCGATTGCATCCCGATCCACCATTTATATCATTTTATATTTTATGATGAAATACAAGTGCCTATACTAAATGCAAGTGATTCATGAGTAATAGCATCACTAGAGATGCCCAGGTTCTTACCGCCCATATTACCGCTCTTTTCTCACAATCACTTCTACAAAAGAAAATAAACAACTAATCTATTCTAATCTATTCTATCTAACCTATACCCAGGGGAGCAAAGATTAATTAATTTGAGTAATGTAATGAAATGTTTTTTGTGGAATTATACAAGTATCTGTTCACATTCTACCAACATAATTAAAACAATAAAAGATAAACAAAGGTAACTATGTTTTATTAACACATTCATTACTCATTCATTTGCACTAGATTTCTAACAGAAAAATAACATCGTTCATAAAATGCAAAAATAATTCAACAGGTTGGAACGAGGTCATAGTAAGATAAAAAAAGAAATAATTTGACATTCAGCAATCCCCATAATCCATTTGAAAACTTGTACTGTCCTTCCTCCAACAAAATTTGGTTCTTTTTATTCATAAAAGAGGTAGTTCTCCTAAAAATAGCTTCATCATATGTGTGATGGAGAAAGTCTTTATTATACTATTCGACCCCCCTATTTCTACATTTTACAAGTGACTTTTGAGTGACCCCATCATTTTAGGCTTCCTTGACTCTTCAATTACAAAATTTTGTCCTCTAGTGATGTGCACTAGGAAAATACAAAAAAAAGAGATAATCTACAAAACATAGGCCACATGCACATAAGACAAAACATAGGAGGGCCCAACTAACCCTCCAATGAAATACTTCCATGCAGCGTCTTCTATAACAATGGAATTGAAGTTTATAGGCTCTGAAAATATGACTATTACTCAATGGATGGCCAACTGTGAATTTATCTCTGCTAGTATTGGGGGGATTACTCTGAGCTAATCTTCAAGCAACCAATTTTTGATCGTGGCTTGTGCAACCAAACTCTTCACCGATTTCTCAGTAATTCCTTTTACCTGTTGTATCCTAAGCTCATCCTATTCCAACCTTTCCTATAGGTATTTCAAGTTTTCTTAAAGTTCAGGAAACTCCTGGATTCATTTTGTTGTAGAGGGTTGGCATCTATTGTGTGATGTGAGCACATTCTTATAAAAATACACACATTTCTCCAACATTTTTTTGAAACTAGCAGTTAATCTTACAGCAACCTTGCTATTGAAATCCATAAGATCGAACTCGATCTTCAGGTTCTTAGGAGTCTTTTGTGGTAGATGCATCGACCATGCTACATTAGTTTCTGTCCAGGTTAGCTGTCCTTGAATAATTTATGCAATATCTAATTTTGTTGTCCTCAAATCGGTTGATATGACTAACATCTCTTACAGTCTAGTTTCTACCTATTTAATCTTGTGAGCCTCAATGACAAGTTTTAACGATACTTGATATATTTTTCTTCTGATCAGGACGTCATGCTCTCGGAGAGGCGTGATATCAATTTTTCTCTCATTTGTTGTCTTAATTTGAATCTCTAAAGAACTATTTTGTGCCTCCAACTGTACAAATCGGGCCTTTCACCCCTCTGCTTGTTTATCAACTGCGTCCCTTTGTGCCTCTAGTCCTGAAATCTTACACTCTAAGTATTTCTTTTCTCCATCAATAATGGTATTTGATAGTACCAAGGCCACCTTTTTCGATTCTAAGACCTGGTAAGCCTCCTAGAGGCTCTCGAACTCAGAAAGGGTAGCCTCATGTTTTCTCTTAATTTTTCGGCCTTCCCCCTTTCTTTCATCAAAGTGTCTTTGAATATCACCATATTCTCCTTGTACTGATCTATAGTTCCTTTCAATTTATCCACATTATAAGCATTTTCTTGAGAAGCTTCTACACCAATTGAGTCCATTAGTTGCGGATATTCATTAGTACCTTTCATGACTGGACTTTTCGTAACTGTAGTCACCCCTGGCTGGGTGCCTACATTTAACTTATTTTCATCCCTCTCAATGATGGCTTTCCTTTTAGGGTCGAAAACAACCTTATCCAAGGATGCAACCACATTTTTTTTGGACGGGGTGAAAGGTACTAGCCCTAAGTCTGCAAAAGAGAGATAAGCTCCTATTATTATGTCTCCTAAGGTAGAAGGAGGATCTTCAAGATTGTCCTAGGTAGCATCCCTTTCTTTATTTTCTCTATGTTTCTCTTCTTTCTCTTTTCTCCTCAATTCTTCTGCTGCCTTCTCTTCCTCTCTCTCTTTGTCAGCTGAATTGTATTTCATCCTTTCCTCTTCCTTTGGGCCTCCTCAGCTGCTAAGTTCTTTGCTTCCTCTACTATTCTTTGGGCTTCTTCTTCCTTCTTCCTAGAAGATTCTTCTTTTAGTTTCTGCTTCTTGGTATTTCTACTGCTACTACCTTTCCCCCCTACTATTATACTCTTTTGTATGAACAACCTATTTAAAGAAGTCATATTACATGCATTCTTGAAAATTTCTTCATCCCTATCTAAGTAGTCAGAGTATGCAAAATTTGTCTTCACCAGCGTACAATGTGCAACAACGTTTCCCCTGAAATTGTTCCTATGAAAAATTTTCTCACTGAAGTGAAGATATTCTAGGTCCTTCACAAAATCAAGTGCAATTTTGACTTTCAAAAGCCTGTAGTTGCCGACATAGAAAGGAATGGGTGGGTAGACTGCTTTCTTTATGTCAAATGAAATAGGGCTTGAATCTATCCAAAAGAAACTATCTTATCGATTCCTTATCCACGATGTAATCAGTGGCATACTTAGGAAGAAGTGATGGGGCTTTAGTCCTCCATACATTCTCAAATAGGTTTCTTCTTTGGAGAAGAAATAGTCTCCATGTTGAATTATCACCTCAAGTGCTCCTTCAGACATACACTTGCATTCTTCAAGAAATATCAACTGGTAGATTGGCATCAAAATCTACTCACAGCTATCTTATAGAAACTATGATACTTATGGGCCCATAAGATCTGATATGCTGTGTAAATGGGAGTCCTGGTATTATTCCAATTGCAGTTCAGTTTTGGGAATGAGCAATGGCACAAGATGCAATCAATCAGGTATGATCCCATGTAGAATTCATATTTTCTCTTTACTAGTCCTATCAGTGCAGCACTTATGCAAGAAGAAGAGTTGTTGGAAATAATATCCACCCAATTAAAAATAGTGTCGTTCATAGTCACATGATACATTAGAGGGATCCAACTTATCTTGTAGAAATTTCCATTCGCCTTGCCAAATATTCTATTGAGCATCAGTGCTACAAGTCTGTGAGGAGTGCGTAAGATGGAGTTTTCATATTCGCCAGAGGATCTTTGTCTAAATGGATTTCTTGCTATCATCATTAGCTTTGCACATTTTGTTGCTGCCTTTCACACACCTGGGGGGGACGTGGCAGAAATATTCAAGCCACTCAGTGTGTCCTTGGGGGAAAGTCTCGAGTCAAGGTTGTCACCTTGTTTTTGACTCCTCTGTTTAGGCTCGACTCCTAACGAATCCAAGGGGGGTAGACCCTGTTAAGTTACTAAGGAAAAATTATTTAGTATGATGATGTTAAACTGAATGAGTTACTTAGGATTTTGAGATTTAACCATAAACAACCATAGATGACAAGATACAAAAATGAGCACACGAAAGCACAATGCGGAGACATAATATATATATATATATATATATATATATATAATAGCTAGTGCCTTAGAATGGAGTCATAAAATAATTGATGTACTTGCATGTGCTTGGAGTGAATGTTTTTCTATTGCCTCTTGGTACATTTTAAGTTAATGTGAAATATGAGTTAATTAAAATTAGGCGAGGGGGGGACTCCAGATATACCCGAGAGTACTTGGAGTATGTCCAAAACTAAAAATTCACGGCTACCCACAAGGAATATGTGGGCTGAATGGAGTCTCTGACACTGTTGTTCATAATGCACCTGAAGGTGTAACAGATATCGGCACCTCGAGGTCACTTTTCAAGAGTTCCCGCTTCCTTTGGGTATTTTGCCACCGCTTACGGTTTGATCGAGGTGTTGGATTTTCACCTGATGGTGGTTGATTGGGGAAGGTGAAGACTAATTAAACTAGTCACTAACTTTTATTTTGATGCAGCTTTACTAATCGGATGAACCACAGCCAAATGAAGAGCATACACACTGGAGTCTTGTCAATTTTAGTGAGTTTTAAAGTGTGTGTTTTATTAGAAAGAAAAACCCTCCAGGAACCTCTTTCGGTCCAAGTGGACCTCAATAGGGGAATCAAGGAGGGGGTTTATTTTAAAACAATTACTTACAGAAAATCAAATATAAGCAGCAAACAGAAACAAATCACAAGTTTTTAAATTATTCCTACCACGCATCTCATTTCCCTTGTAGGTCAATCGGGAAGTCATGGTAATTTAATATGGAAGATATGATAAAGTAATAAAATCATCTTATTTTGCATGAATGAAACTAATCTAAAGAGAAAATAAGTAAGACAATGTGAAAATGACAAATAAGGCGCGAATCCCCCCAGGGGGGATGGGGAAGGGGCTCGAAAGAGCCTATTCAAAGAATTTTTTTATTATTTGTTGTTACAATATCAGTAAAATTATCTAAAATCTCTTGTTTCTTATACAATATGAAACCAAGGCTTTACAAATTTCCCAAAATTTTAAAATTATGGTCAAAAGGGAGACCCCTAGGGGGATTTGAATGATCCCAAAGACACTTTCGAAAAGAAGCTTCTCTTATTTCTTATATTCCTTCTAAATTAAATCGATCATGTTAGAATTAATTATTCCCAAAATCACTTTGGAATTACCTTTGGGTCAGCCTACTTTAAACCAAACAAAACTAAGTTAAAACTAGCTAAATTGGTGAAAAAGGAACCAAGGAAAGCAATATTTCCTTGGGATCTTGGATTGTTGTTTTGGAAGCCAATGAAATATGAAATTATTGATGGATTTAATCTTTTTAAAACAGAAATATAAATCTAAAGCATGCAAGCTATAGATTCTCTTTAAATTGCCATGCAAAATGGACGATTTCCCTAAACTAGATCTAGAATGCTTTATGAAACTTTTTTAAGAATGAGATCTAGTATATGAGCCTTGAGAAAACATATATATGTAATTTTTACTTTGATATAACAGATCCAATTGATATCAAATGTTTTGAACATAGTACCAGGTAAGAAAATTGATTTTTTTGAAGGAGGAAGAGAGAGAAAGAGTGTTGGATGCCTAGGAATGTTGGGATTTGGAGTCTGCTTTGGTGGAACATTGAGGGAACATGTCCTCCAGAATATATTGAATATGAGGAATATGCAAATGATCTCAACCCCTTCTACAAGTGAGATCACCTACAACTTAGAAATCCTTGCACAACTAGATGGTTAAAACATAGGTGTTGCTGGAAAAGATAATTGGAAAGCATGCAATTAAACTTAAAATACATGCAACTCAAATAGATATGAACAAGAAAATAGTAAGAGCATAAATAAAACTAGAATAAACTCTTACCATAACAGGAGAGAGCTCTCTCCTTCAAGGCCAACAATTGACCAGCAAAAGCAAAGGTAAATAACACAGATTATACCTCATAAGCATTTGACAATCACCATCCACACATGAAGAAAATTACACTATAGATATTGCCTCCAAAGCTTCTTTATTATAGAATAGTAAACAATGACAACAATACAATAGCAATAGCACCTCAATCCCAATTCTAACTAGCTTGGAAGAGGTAATGTGTGCTTAATTTATAGCAAAAACAAGAGATCTAGCCCAAGGGGGCACAAATCCGAAGGAGAGAGAGAATGTAGCTACATGTGGAGTGAATCTGGGCCTGATCTATGTCTGATTGAGCCTGATCTAAGTCTCACTGAGCATGACTATCAATCGGAGAGCTGATCTATCTGACACCTCAATTTGCTGACTGAAGCATCCATCAAAACTCAACCAGAGAGGCCCACATGTGTGGAGGAGAGAGGGAGGGCGGAATGTTGATGTAATTATAACTTCAGAATGTATTCACTTGTATTTCTTATATATTGTAACCTGATGTTTATTCCAGGATGTACTTGCGTCATTTGATGCCCCGATGTTCCTATCGGGAGGTTCTATAATGTAAACAAGTCATGTCAAGTTATTGTGGGTAACCCTCCTATTGATCAAGGATTAAAGTGCCCGGAGTTCCAGGGCACGAGGGTTATTAGAATCAACTAGTGAAGTCAGCCCTAGTTGGGTTTATTCAAGTTGGGAATTAGTATAAATAGAGATCTAGCCTCTCTATTTAACACACTCACTCACACTTAGTTGTAGTGCATAGCTGAGGAAGAGAAAGACACTGGGGAAAGGAAGAAAGAGGTTACTACCATCAGGAGATCATCTTACTGTTTTGGTGTTGATTCTATCTCTGAGGAAGTTGTGGGGTTTTCTCCATTTATGGTTTCCCCAAGGAAAGCACTATGTTCATTATCTCTTGTGTTTGATTGATGTGCTTGTTTTTGTCTCAGTTAAAGATCCTAATGTTATGCTAGCTTAATGTTAAAAATCTAACATAGTATTAGAGATAACCTGAGAAGAAGACACTATGTAGTTGCGGGAACTAGGGCTTCCTACTTTGTGGATCTCTCTCCATATATTTTCAGCAAAAGAAGGTTGGAATAACTCTCCTCCCTATGGCGCATCTTTCTGTCGAAGTAGAATCCAATTCTAAGGTTTTTCAGTTTTTGACCCAACACTACTGCCATAAATTAGGGCTTTTCACAGAAGTGGAATTTTTCAGTGAGCCCAGGCCTAGATTGATCTCCTCCTCAAAATATAAGTTAGGGATCAAACTCAAAGCATTTGGTTGGACAAAAATCCAAAAAATCAAAACCCTAACCTACTCCTGAACCAACACTACAGGATTTCAGCTCCAAATCCAGATCCGACATCTTAACCTAGTAAGATCTAAATATTTTGTATTTCCATTTGAGGTTCTCAGTTAAGATGTATCATCATACCAAGCTTGATGAAAATATTAAGGGAGCTGATCACTTCTGAGCCTGGAAGTATAGGATCTCCCTGGTCCTGGAAGAAAATGAGCTGGACTCCTATATTAGTGAGGAGGTTCCAATTCCAGAGGGAGATGAGGAAAAGGCCTTACATAAGAAGAAGATGGTTATGGAAAAGAGGATCATTACTGATTCTATCAAGGATCACCTCATACCACAGGTGTCCTCCCTCAAGACACCTAAAGCTATGTTCGATGCCCTAACCAAATTGTTTGAAGGGAATAACATAAACCAGAAGATGAATGTGAGAAACCAACTGAAGAATGTAAAGATCCGGAATGCAGAGACCATCTATTCTTACTTTACAAGGGTCTCTCAGATCAAGGAACAGCTGGAAGCAGTAGATGAAGAAGTGGAAAATGCATAGATTGTAATGACCACCTTGAATGGTCTCCCTAGATCATGGGACTCCTTTATCAAAAGAATCTGTGCCAGAAAGAAGTTAGTCAAGTTCAGCAGACTATGGGAAGAATGCTCTTAAGAAGAAGCTCAGATGGCAACTCAAGAAGAGAAAATGGGAATTCAAGATCAAACTCTCACAGTTCACTCCAAGAAAGGAAGAAGAAACTCTCATCACTCCAGAGGTAAGAAATTTCACCATAAAGATAACATTAGAAAGGACATATCTAAATTAAGATGTTATACATGTGATGAAAGAGGACACTTTGCAAAAGACTGTCCTAGAAACAAGGTTAAATCTCATAAGAAGAAGGGAAAAAAGAGAAGACATCATGCTCATGCTACCGAGGATGATGAAACTTCCAAAAAGAGAACCAGATATAAATGTGAAGACTCTTCCAGTGATGAAGAATATGTTTTGATTTCCACTCTTACGGGAAACATTACTCATGGAAGCAATGATTGGCTTATAGATAGCGGGGATTCCATGTTAGTTTTTCATCATATAAGCTAGCATTATGATCTTAGGATCTTTTCACTAAGAGAATAACAAGCACAACAATAAAACATAAGCACATCACAAGAGACAAGAGACACAAAGAGTTTTCCTCAGGGAAACCATAAAGGAGAAAACCCCGCAACTTCCTCAGAGATAGAATCAGCACCAAAACAGTAAAAGCCCCAAAACAGGAAGATGCACTCCCGACAACAGTAGTCTTCTTCTTGTCTAGTCCCAGTGTATTTCCTTCCTCACTAATGCGCCACACTTGAGTGAGTGAGTGATGTGTGTTGCAAGTGATAAATAGAGAGGCTCTCACTCTCTATTTATATTATTTCATTCACCTGAAGTGCACTCCAACATGTCGGCCTCACTTAACAATTACTTACTAGATCCGACATCTCTAGGAGTGTCTAATAACCCTAGTGCCCCACCACTTGTGGGGAATTTGCCTCCTCTAACCAATAGGAGGGTAACACAATGGTGGGGACTCTTGCCCTAACTTACAATGACTCATCTAGGGTCAAATTCACTAGGATAGTCTAATAACCCAAGGGCCCACAACTGTGGGGACTTTAACCCTTTACAAATAGGAGGGTTACGCACAATGACTTGACATGACTTTCTCATTATATAAACTTCCCGATCGGAACATCGGGGTATGACATGACTCAAATACATTACAATACATCCCGGAATAAACATCGGGTTACAATACATAAGAAATATGGATTAATACATTCTGAAGTTACAATTACATCAACACTCCCTCTTAACTAGGAAGGTATTCACTCGACACAATTTATCAGCACTGGTCTTCTTCTCTGTATTACCTGGATCATCTTATATTCAAGTCATCTTCGTCTTCAAGTCATCTTCATCATCGGATCTGGATCATCTCTCGATCTGGAACATCGTCACTGGATCATACTCGATCTGGAACATCGTCACTGGATATAGATCATCACTCGATCTGGATCATCATCACTGAATCTATATCATCACTCGATCTGGATCATCATCACTGAATCTAGATCATCACTCGATCTGGATCGTCATCAGACATCATCACTGCTGGATCTGGATCATCTCTCGATCTGGATCTCTCATAGTCATCATAACTGGATCTAGATCATAGCTCGATCTGGATCTCCTCTGGTCATAAAAAGTTCTACAAATCCAACACTTTTTCATTCTGGTTGTAGGCCTAGCCAATAGGTAGGTCTTCGCCCAACACTTACATCTGACCTACTCGTCAGAAAGGCACACCCAACACTCACATATGATCATGTAGTAAACTACAATCACATCAAAAAGGCCCAACACTCATCAGAAGGGCATGCACTCACATATGACATGGTAGGAACTAAATCCTACACCCTCGTCATAATGGCCCCCAGTCCCTAACTGAGCTACCTGGTAACAGACCAGGTGCCTCCACTCTCCCGGAGAGTGGCAGTTGCCCTTACATCTGTCCTACTCGACAGAATGGCCTGCACTCACATCTGACCTGGGAGGAACTGAATCCTACGCCCTTTTCAAAATGGCCCCCAGTCCCTAACTGAGCTACCTGGTAACGGACCAGGTGCCTCCACTCTCCCGGAGAGTGGCAGTTTCCCTCACATCTATCCTACTCGACAGAATGGCCAAAACTCACATCTGACATGGGAGGAACCTAATCCTTTAGCCATGACAGAATGGTTCAGCCCTTACATCTGACCTGCTCGTTAGAATGGGTCTCTCAGTCCTGTACTGAGTGTTCCTGGTAACTGACCAGGTACCTCCATTCCTAGAATGGCAGTCAGCACTCATAGCTTGACATGGAAGGAACCAAATCCTCTCACCATGATAGAATGGCTCAACCCTTACATTCTGACATACTCGTCAGAATGGCTTTGAATCCTTAGCACTTATATCTGACATGGAAGGAACTGAATCCTCTCACCATGACAAAATGGCTCAGCCCTTACATCTAACCTACTCGTCAAAATGTCTTTGGGACACATCACTTTCCCTTGGAGGAAACCTCGATCTGGAGAACACCAAGCTTCTCCCTGAAGTACTCGAACTTCACTCTGTCTAATGGATTTGTCAACACATCAGCTATCTGTTCCTCCGTCGCAACATACTGGAGCTTCACTGCTCCCCTCTGCACCATATCCCTGATATAGTGGTACTTGATCTCGATATGCTTTGACTTGTCATGGAACACTAGATTCTCTGACAACTTCACACAAATCTAGTTGTCACAATGTATACAATTACCATCCAACTGGAGATCAAATATATTAGACAGTAGCTTCCACATCCATACTGCCTCACAACTAGCTGAACAAGCTGCGGCATACTCTGCTTCAGCTGTACTCAGTGCCACACAGGATTGATTCCTGCTAAACCAAGAGATCACACCTGATCCCATACTAAAGCAACATCCTGAAGTACTCTTCCTGTCAATGGCACTTCCTGCCTAATCTGAATCAACATAACCTTCGAGGTTAATCTTTTGATTCGCATCGTACTTGAGCCCATAATCAACTGTACCCTTCAGGTACCTCAGAACATGCTTTGTAGCAATCAAGTGAACACTTCTCGGATCTGTCAGGTACTGGCTCAAGGTGTTCACAGCAAAGCAAATATCTGGTCTCGTGTTTGTCAGGTACATCAATGACCCAATCATCTGATGATACATCGTAGCATCAACCGTCTTTGATGAAGCAACACTCAATAGCTTCAGGTTCGATGCCATAGGTGTGGTCATGCAATCCATCATCCTGAACCTATTCAGGATCTCTACTGCATACTTCCCTTGTCCACACCTCCATGCCTAGAACAATAGTGTATCAACACATAATAGGAGCATCACTGGTCTTCTGCCTTCAACCTTGAAGCAAAGGTTGGAATCCACTTTACTCTTAGTAAAGCCTAGAGTCATCAGTAATATGCCCATCTTGTCATACCATGTCGAACCTCAAGATATTCTGTAGCCACTCCCTCTGAAGCAAAGCATCATACTCCCTCTGTCTTCTATGTTCTATGCACTGAAAACATTCTGTACCGGAGTGACAAGTAGCTTCCTATGCTACTAATATTCTATGTGACCATCTAGTGTATAGACTTGCATCTCCAACCTTATAGAAAATGTTAAGATCTTCATCAATCTCATCATGTATGTGTTTCAACTCTTACTGTCTGCAAATGTCTCTTCGTAGTCTAGGTATTCCTTTCGTGAGAAGCCTCATGCTACGAATCTTGCTTTGTATCCCACGATGTTTCCATCTACTGCATGATGGAACTATGAACTTCTCTTCAGGTCTCGATACTACATCATTCTTCTTGAATTGGTCTTCTTGGTTACTTCTTCATAGCTGGAAGATTCTGCATCAATGATGTCATTGCACTCGTCATATTATTCTTTGTCTTTGAACTGTCGTCACTTGTTCTTCGGAACAAGTCTTCATTCTTCTTTGCTTGTAGGCAATTATGTATGTGGTCTTTCCTACAAGTCAAATGCATTTGTATGGTTAGAAACATTTCATAAGGAATATTCATACTGAAAAACACTTATGCATAAATATATGATCATGCAACTATTTATCCAATACAACATTCATCCATATCTCACGAAACTTTTCTATATTCCTTCCATCTCTACCAGGAAAACATTGAGATTGTGCACTAATCCAATATGTCAGCAAAGAGGTTTCATTCTATATATGTAGCAATGGAGAGTTTGTATAGCACCATGAGCTACTTACCCATCACATGCATATTAGTAGTATACTGTCGTTAATGCAAACATCCTATCATGCATGACACATCAACTGAATATAACAAATGCATAACAAAATAATATCATGAAATGACAATTGAATACTTATCTTTATTTGTTTTGTCGGTAGACTCCTTATTGAGCCTTCAACTTCATCGTCTTCTTCATTCATAACAGCATCGTTTCTTATCCAAATGCTAGGGTGGATAAGAAGTTCTTCAAGAGTTGATATCTTTATATTCCTCATCTATTGAGGGATCTTCTTTGGATGGTGAGAGCTTGATATTCAATTGCTTCCATCTTCTCTTCTCTTATTATGAGTCAAGCTTCTTCTTCTTCTTCCCAGAGTTTGTTGAAAGTAATCACTTCCTTCTGGAACACATTCCTTGAATGAATGAATTCCACAATCCTGGGAGGTCATTCAAGGTGGCCATCACCACTTTTGCATTCTTCACTTTTTCTTTTATCGCTTCAAGTTGTTCTTTGATTTGAGAGACCCTTATGACTACATAGTCTCTGCATTATGGATCTTCACATTCTTCAACTAGTTTCTTAAGGTCATATTTTGATTTCTGTTCTTCCCTTCAAATTGCTTGGTCAAGGAATCAAAACATCATCGGTGTATTTAGGGAGACACTTGTAATACAATTTGATTCATGACTGAATCAGCAATGATCTTCTTGGCCTTGACCAATTTCTTCTTGAGTAAGGCTTCTAGCCTCATCTCCCTCTGGAACTAGAACCTTTCTACTCATGTACGTGTCCAATTCATTTTATTTAGAGAGATCATATACTTCCATTCTTGGAAGTTGTCAACTTAAACAATCTTATCATCAAGCTGATGTGATAGATCACTTTGAAATGAGAACCTCAAATGAAAATAGCAAAGGATTTAGATCTTACCAATTTGAGATGTTCGTCCTGGTTCCAGAGCTGCCTGATCTAGGGTTTGTCATAGAAACCCTAATTTTACAAACTTCGAATATTTCAAATTTTATTAGATAGACAGATAGATCTCTTCAAATGGAGCTGTCCAATGTACTCCTTTTCTGAAAACAGTGGAGGGAAGCTCCCGGAACAGGAAGCCCTAGATTTCCAATTTCTTCTACAGAAATGCCTATTTCTGTTTCTATGAAATCTCCAAAATTTCTGCTGCTCTGTGTTTGAAATTTCACACAGGGGTGACCTCGCATGTTCCTGATCCAAAACCATAGGTTTCATCAAAAATTGTTTTACCATTTGGGATTTATGATCCTTTTCCCAAGGTGACCTGTTACAGGACTGTTCAGAACAGCGAGGTTGTACGGAATTCCACGTGTCACTGGTTCATATTCTGAGTTTGATATTTGGACCACTAAAATTAAAATCCGTTCCATTTCTGGAACATATTCAGGAATTCCATTTTGACTTCTGTAGCCCAAGATATTGCAATTCTCCCTAGGTGTCATGTTTAAGGATGAATTCCTGAAGAGGCTGGGACCCTAACTTGGAGGGATCATATATCCCAGAATATGGTGAATATGGGGTTTTGTTTTGGACACAGTGTTCATCAGGATTTTATCTTCGGCCACTGAAATTTTCAGCTTCTGAGACTTCACCACCCTCGGAATATAGCGACTGTACCAAAACTTATCAGTTTTAGTATTTAGGGTTTTTCAAGCTTGGGGTCAAACTAGGGTTTGACTTTCCTGGCATTTTACCCAACCAAATTTCTTGATCCAGGTCTCTAAAATTAGGTTTTGATGAGGAGAACAATCCTATGCTAGTCTCACTCAAAAATTTCTCTTCTGTAGAAAGCCCTAATTTCCGCATCGAAAACTGAAAATGCTCGGAATCGAATTTCGCTTCGACAGAAAGATTCGCCCTTCAATGGAGAGTCATCCTAGCATACTTTTGCTGATAGATTGTGGAGAGAGACCCAAACAGTAAGAAGACCTAGCTTATATAGCTGCATAGTGTCTTCTTCTCAGGTTAGCTCTGATACCATGTTATTTTTTCATCATATAAGCTAGCATTATGATCTTAGGATCTTTTCACTGAGAGAATAACAAGCACATCAATAAAACATAAGCACATCACAAGATAAAAGAGACGCAAATAGTTTTCCTCAGAGAAACCATAAAGGAGAAAACCCCGCAACTTCCTCAGAGATAGAATCAGCACCAAAACAGTAAAAGCCCCAAAACAATAAGATGCACTCCCGACAGCAGTAGTCTTCTTCTTGTCTAGTCCCAGTGTATTTCCTTCCTCACTAATGCACCACACTTGAGTGAGTGAGTGATGTGTGTTGCAAGTGGTAAATAGAGAGGCTCTCACTCTCTATTTATATTCTTCCGTTCACTTGAAGTGCACTCCAACATGTCGGCCTCACTTAACAATTACTTACTAGAGCCGACATCTCTAGGAGTGTCTAATAACCCTAGTGCCCCACCACTTGTGGGGACTTTGCCTCCTCTGACCAATAGGAGGGTAACACAATGGTGGGGACTCTTGCCTTGACTTACAATGACTCACCTAGGATCGAATTCACTAGGATAGTCTAATAACCCAAGGGCCCCATAACTGTGGGGACTTTAACCCTTTACAAATAGGAGGGTTACCCACAATGACTTGACATGACTTTCTCATTATAGAAACTTCCCGATCAGAACATCGGGGTATGACATGACTCAAATACATTACAATACATCCCAGAATAAATATCGGGTTACAATACATAAGAAATATGGATGAATACATTCTGAAGTTACAATTACATCAACATTTCAAGCATATGACAGGATTCAAGGAATCCTTTGTGAAACTTTCAGAACATGAAACACCTCACAAGGTGAAGCTAGGAGATGACTACCAGTATCGAATAAAACATAGTGGGGAATCCTCCTACAAGCTAGAATATGGAATGTCTATGACAATGAAGGAAGTATTGTTTGTACCGGGACTAAAGAAGAACCTTCTCTCCATATCTGCATTAGATGCAAAAGGAATGAGGGTTGCATTTATAGATGGTCGATTCATCATGTGGCCAAAAGGAAAGACTATCGATGATGCAGTAGTGATTGGAGAACAAGAAGGAAAATTGTACAAATTAAAGGGCCATCCAGAACAAGCCTTGCTCCATGACACAATAGAGCGAAATGAACTTTGGCATAGAAGGCTTGCACATGTGCATTATAGAGCACTACCACTTGTAAGAAAAGTTGTTGAAGGTCTTCCAGAAATTCAAGCAAAACATGATGGGGTCTGCAAAGGATGTGTGAAAGGAAAGAACATAAAGAAGACATTTCCAAGTAGCGAGAGAAGCAAAATGAATCTTGGAAATCATCCACTCCGATGTATGTAGACCAATGTCATCAAGTTCACTAAGAGGGTATGTATATTATGTTTCTTTTATTGATGACTTTTCTAGGAAGACATGGATTTACTTTATGAAGAACAAAGATGAAGTATTCAGCAAGTTCAAGGAATTCAAATCCTTGATCGAGAACCACACTGAAAAGAAGATCAAGACCTTTCGATCAGATAATGTCGGAGAATTCACATCAAATGTATTCAAAGAGTTATGCAAAGACTCAGGGATTAAGAGGGAGTTGTCCACTCCATATAATCCAAAACAGAATGGGATTGCATAACGGAAGAATAGAACTATAATGGAAGCTGCAAGAGAAATGCTTCATGATCAAGATATTCCTATGCATCTATGGGCATAAGCTGCCAAAACAACGGTGTATGTACAGAACCATACTCCACAAAGAGTACTCGAGAACAAGACTCTTGAAGAAGTCTTCTTTGGTAAGAAACTACAAGTCATCCATCTCAGAATATTCGGCTGTCCAGTATACATTCACATTCCAAAAGAGAAGAGAAAAAAATTAGATCCTTTAGGAAAGAAGGGTATATTTGTGGGATACTCTGAAAGCTTGAAGGCTTACAAAATATATTTCCTAGGATTCAAGAAGATCAACATCAGCAGAGATGTGACATTTGATGAAGATACAGCTTACAACAAATCCAGAAAGAAACCTACCGAAGAACTTGAAGAAGTAGAAGCACCCAGAATTCATGATACAACCGTGAATGAAGAAACTCAAGAAGAAGATCGAGAATTTGAAGAACCACAAAGACCTGTAGATCCAACTCAGGTGAAGAATCCTCACAAGAGGAAACCTGCTTGGGTGCGAGAAGCTATCAAAGGTGCAGAAAGATATGGGGCTCCAGAAGAGAATCACAGAGAAAGAAAGAGGACCAAATCCTACTCTGGGTATGTAGCATTATTATGTGATTTCATCGATAAAGAACCTTCCAATTATGAAGAAGTGGCAGAATGGAAAGAATGGAAGGATTCTATGATCGAAGAGTATCAATTGATCATGAAGAATGATGTTTGGGATGTTATCCCAAGACTAGAAGGGAATTTAGTTGTAACTTCCAAATGGATCTACAAGATCAAGCATGCTGCAAATGGTAGCATAGAAAAATATAAAGCAAGATTTGTTGCTCGTGGTTTCTCCCAGAAAGAAGGAATAGACTATGAATAAAATTTTGCACCTATAGCAAGATACACTTCCATAAGATCAGTACTTTCTCTGGCTGCAGTGATGAAATGGAAGATACACCAAATGGATGTCACGACTGCTTTCTTGAATGGTGTAGTAGAAGAGGAAGTGTATGTGGAGCAGCCACTTGGTTTTGAGACACATGATAGGGAATCTCATGTATGTAGATTGAAGAAAGCCCTGTATGGTTTGAAATAGGCACCCAGGACTTGGTACATCAAAATTGATAGCTTTCTATCCAGTTTGGTCTTTACTAAGAGTAAAGCAAATTCCAACCTTTACTACAAGGTTGAGGATGGCAACCCAATGATGCTCCTACTGTATGTAGATGATCTTTTTGTAACAAGTATGGATGGGTTGATTGTTGATACAAAGAGGAAGCTTTCTTCTGAGTTCTAAATGAAGGACTTGGGTATGATGCATTATTTTCTAGGAATAAAGGTGTGGCAGAATGTAGATGGGATTTCCCTGGGACAAGGGAAATATACAGTAGAGATCCTGAAGAGGTTTGGGATGATGGACTGCAAGGCTATGGCCACACCTATGGCATTGAACCTAAAGCTATTGAGTGATGCTTCATCAGAAGCGATTGATGCTACGATGTATCATCAAATGATTGGGTCCTTGATGTACCTGACGAACAAGAGACTAGATATTTGCTTTGCTGTGAACACCTTGAGCCAGTTCTTGATAGATCCGAGACATGTTCACTTGATTGTTGCAAAGCATATTCTAAGGTACCTGAGATGTACATTTGATTATGGGCTCAAGTATGAAGCAAGACAGAAGATTAACTTGGAGGGTTATGTTGATTCAGATTGGGCAGGAAGTGCCATCGATAGGAAGAGCACTTCAGGGTGTTGCTTTAGTATAGGATTAGGTGTGATCTCTTGGTTTAGCAGGAAGTAATCCCGTGTGGCACTGAGTATAGCTAAAGCAGAGTATGTCGCAGATTTTTCAGCTAGTTGTGAGGCAGTATGGCTGAGAAAGCTACTGTCTGATTTATTTGATCTCCAATTGGATGCTACTTGTATACATTATGACAACCAGAGTTGTGTGAAGTTGTCAAAGAACCCGGTGTTCCATGACAAGTCGAAGCATGTCGAGATCAAGTATCACTATATCAGAGATATGGTGCAGAGGGGAATAGTGAAGCTCTAGTATGTTTCAAATAATGAACAAATACCTAATGTATTGACAAAACCATTAGCCAGAGTGAATTTTGAGTACTTCAGGGAGAAGCTTTGTGTTCTTCAGATCAAGGTCCCTTCCAAGGGGAAGTTATGAGTCCATGAACCATTCTGACATGGTGAGAGGATTGGTTCCTTCCATGGTTAGATGTAGGGGATGAGCCATTCTGTCATGGTGAGAGGATTGGTTCCTTCCATGTCAGATATGAGTGTTGATCCATTCTGATATGACTGTAGAATTGGTTCCTACATGATCAAATATAAGGGCTATTGCCATTATTGGAATGGAGGTGCTTGGTGAGTTACCAGGAATATTTGGTCTAGGACTGAGGGCCATTCTGATATGACTATAGGTTGTGTTCTTACATGATCAGATGTGAGCGCATGGCCATTCTGATGTAATTGAGGGATGTGTTCCCACTTGATCAGATATAAGGGTTGTTTCCATTCTCTTGGAGGATGGAGGCACCTGTTCAGTTACCAGGAACCCTCAACCTGGGGTTGAGAGCCCTTCCATCATGGTTGCAGGATGTGTTCCCACATGGGTGGATGTAAGTGTAGAGCCCTTCCATCATGGTTGAAGGATGTGTTCCCGCATGGGTGGATGTAAGTGCAGAGCCATTCCATCATGGTTGCAGGATGTGTTCTCGCATGGGTGGATGTAAGTGTAGAGCTCTTCCAGCATGGTTGGAGGATGTGTTCCCGCATGGTTGGAAGTGTAGAGCCTTTTTAGCATGGTTGTAGGATGTGTTCCCACATGGCTAAATGTGAGTGTTGGGCCTTTCTGATGTGATTATAGGATTGGTTCCTACATGATCAGATGTGAGTGTTGGGAGTGCCTTTCTGACATGGTGTTGGATGTGTTCCTCTCATGGTCAAACATAAGTCCTGGGTGGGCCATTCTGACTTGGTGTCAGATGTAAGCACTAAAGAAGAACTAGATGGAGGCTAGGCCTACAACCAGCATGAAAAAGGGTTGGATTTGTAGAACTTCCTGTGATGAGAAGAATCATGAGATAGCACCCATGATGATCCAGTGACAATGATCTGGCAGTGATGATCTAGAATGAGTGATGATCCAGATCCACTGATGATGCCCAGTGATGATCCAGATATAGTGATGATGATCCAAGTCAAATGATGATCCAGATCCAGTGGTGATGATCCAAATCAAGGGATGATCCAGATCCAGTGATGATGATCCAAGTCGAGTGATGATCCAGATCTGAAGATGAAGATGACTTGAAGAAGAAGATGACTTGAAGATGCAGATGATGAGATGATCCAGAGAAGAAGACTAGTGATTAAAATTGTGTCAAGAGAATACCTTCCTAGTGTGGAAATTGAACCCAGTGTTAGAACAATTACACTCACATCAATTTCCAATTACACATGCAAAATTACTCATAAAAGAGACTGAATATGGAGCTGGACACTAAAATGTATTGAATAAGTGTACAATAGCCAACCCTGTGAAGTCATAGGCTAGCACAATAAATAATTACATGAGGGATTCGAATGCATGAAGATTCCATTCAAATCTAGTCAAAAGCAGGCTTACTAAATCTAAGCAAATCCCCCATAGGTGCATAAAGCAGTTTCCAAAACTATCTAGGAGCTCACGAATTGGGAAAATCAATTAGGAAAGATAATAGTGGATGGAAGGAGAACTCATACATGCTTTTCATAGGAGAAAAGAGTGGACGATGTGGAGGACAAAAAATAAGTTAACTTCACCTAGTCAAACTTTCCCAATTGCCTTAAAACACTGAAAAAGTAGACATGCACTAGGGAGGCTAGGAATAAAGCAGATTTGATTCCAAGAGGTTTCCCAAGCGCTCCATGAATCAAAATTAGCAAGTTTGACCACTATGGATGTGTAGATGACAACTTGCATAAGGTGGAATATGGAAACTAGGCAAATAAGACAAAAATGGATTAATTAATGTCTAAGGTAGCTAACTATGGGTTGATTATTCTAACACCCCCCCTTAAGCCTAAATTATGAGTAATATATCAGAAAATTATAGGGCCTAGCAACAATTCTTAGTCACCCTTTACATACTGCATGTCCATTTAACCAAGGAAAGAGGCAAAAAACCCAGTGGGAAAATCCTCCCTTAAACATGGACTGTAAAACAAAATTTGGAAATATTGTCATCACTCATGCTTCACAGCATGATCAGCATTCCCTAGCAGTGATTTGAGATTATTGAATGTCTTCTCACAAAATACTTTGGTGAAGATATTAGCTACTTGTTCTGAAGATGAACAGAAGAGTAGGTGAATGGTGCCATCATGCACAAGCTATCTGATGTAGTGCATATGGATCTCAATGTGTTTGGTTCTCTGCTTTTGAACTGGATCATTGCAGATTCGAATGGTACTATGATTATCATAGTATATAGTAGTTGAGTATTCTGATTCGAAGCCACACTCTCCAAGTAACCCCTGCAACCATAAACATTGAGTTGCTGCATTTACAACTCCTCTGTACTCTGCTTCTGCAGATGAGAGTGCAATGGCACTCTATTTCTTGCTTGACCAGCTGATTGGCCCTTCTGCAAGCATGAACACATATCCTGATGTTGAATTTCGATCTGTGCTGTCACCTGCCCAATCACTGTCAGTAA
>LPNX010947305.1:178818-313636 GCA_001517045.1 Pseudotsuga menziesii
TTGGATCAATAGCCCCAAATCTGTCATGGAGAAGGCATGGTTCATTGCATCCTTCAGGGAAGCAATTTCAACCTCTGAGCTTCCTGTAATGAGAAGGTCATCAAAATATAAAACAATGATCATTAATGAACCATTAATCAGCTTCAAATAGACATTTGTATCTGATTTGCATCGAACAAAATTTAGTGATAGCAGAAAGATATCAATCTTTGCATACCAAGCCCTGGGGGCTTGCTTAAGTAGCCAATCCTTAAGCATATCCTTATGCAAATCCTTATGCAAATCCTTTGCATACAATGACTTCTTTATCCTGCACACAATATATGGGTTAGTAGAAAATCCTTGAGGCTACTACATGTATATCTCTTCAGTGAGATCTCCATTCAGGAAGGCACACTTCACATCCATATGATGTACTTCCCATTGCTTTGAAGCTGCAATGGCTAAGGCTAGCCTGATGGAGTCCATCTTTGCCACTGGTGTAAAGGTCTCATTGTAGTCTATGCCATGAACTTGTGAGTAGCCCTTGGCTACTAATCTGGCCTTGTACTTCAGAGGTGAACCATCAGCAGCAAATTTGGTATTGTACACCCACTTACACTGAACTAGCTTCCACCCTGGGGGAAGATTAACCAGCTCCCAAGTGTTGCTCTTCTGGAGTGAGCTGAACTTTTCCTTCATGGATGCTTGCCATCTTGGATCTTCTGCTGCATCTTCATATGTCTAAGGATCTGATTCAACCATCAGATAGCACTTCTCAGCAAACATAGGATCTTTCATGCATAGAGCACTCTCAAATTGAGATCTAGTCCTCCTAGGGTCATTGAGATTTCCAGCTAGTTCTCTAGCTGCATGAATGGTCTTGGATTCCCATTTTGGCCTTGTAGGGCTGTTAGGATATGCAATAAAACCATCATTATCAGACATATCAGAATCAGCATGTTCAAGTATCTCTTCACTTACATTCATAGGTTCTGGTGGTGAAGAGGATTCTCCAACTTCCACTGCTGCTAGGGGTTCTTCTTGAAACTGAACACACCTTTCAATGAAGGATTTGTATGTGCTCAAATTGATCAGATTGTACCCTTTTGAATCTTTAGAGTACCCAAGAAAAATACACTCTTGGATTTGGGGCTGCAAATCCTTTCTCTTTTCTGTTGGAATTCTAGCCCAAGCCCTTGAGCCAAAAATCCTGAAATGGGTCACATATAGCTTGTTCCCACTCCATGCTTCAAAAGGAGTCATACCATCAAGTTGTTTATGATGCACCTATTCTAGATATAGGCTGCACATTTTATAGCTTCATCCCAGTACTTTGGTGGAAAAATCTTAGCCTCCATCATGCATGTTGCCATCTCTTTCAGTGATCTGTTCTTCCTCTCAGCAACACCATTCTGCTGTGGTGTGTAAGGGATAGAATACTACATATGAATACCTGCATCTGAATACCTACATCTGCACAATATTGAATAAACTCAGACTTGAAATACTCACCACCATTGTCATATCTGAGGACCTTGATTTTCCTCCCAGACTGGTTTTCAACCAAAGCCTTAAAGACTTTGAAGAGGCCAAAAAATTCAGACTTGTGTTTCAGGAAGTAAACCCAGCAATACCTAAAAAAGTCATCTATGAAAATCAATGCATATTTGGCCTGACTCATTGACATATGAGGGAATGGTCCAGCAACATCACTGTGGATCAACTCAAGAGGTGCAGAGGTTCTCTCATGACTAGCTCTCTCAAATTTATGCTCTGGGTGTTTTCCTAGGATGCAACCTTGACAGACTCCTTTGGAAAACTTAATCTTTGGTAACCCTATGACCATTTCTTTTTCACTAAGATCATAAAGATACTTGTAATTTAGGTGGCCGAATATTTCATTCCAAATCTTGCTTGCCTCATTAGCATGAATCAAAAGAGCAGAGGGGTTTGAGTAGGGTAGGAAGTGTGAGAACATGTATACCTTCGAAGTATGATTTGCAACTCCTTTTGCAATGACTTTACCACTTGAGATCTCTATGATCTCAACTTCTTTAGGGGAGAATATGACCTTATTTGGAGACCCTATGTGGGTCATCTGATACACTGATAAGAGGTTAGAGGCAAGACCTGGAACATACAACACATTGCTGAACTTACCATGATTAAGATCAATCCTCCCTTTGCCCAAACTTTGAGTGAGAGAGTCATCTCTCAGTACTATTGGTGGACCTTTCGACATGTCAAGTGAGGTGAATTCCTCCTTGGTAGAAACCATATGTCTTGAAGCTCCATAATCAATGATGAAACTAGGTGAGCTTGATGTGCCAGCAACCAATGCATGACCTCTCTCTCTGTCTTCTGAACTTGATCCTCCTTCCCTCTTCTTTGAGCTATCTGGAAGGGAGATTCCATTATTCTCCAGAAGTTGGGTCAGCATGTCTATTTGCTTCTTCATGTAGGAGCTCTCAGAATGATTTCCCTTAGTGCAATATGCGCACTTGCTCATTTCTCCTTTGTTTTTCTTCTTCTGGTAGTTCTTCTTGGAACCTTGAGGCTTTTCTGTAGACTTGTTCTTGTCTCTCTTTTGCTCAGGTGGATTTTTAGCTTTCTTCTTGCTTTTTGAATCCACCCTTGAATCTCCAGCCACCAGAGCTTGGTCTTTGGATGGTTTCATGGTGCCCATCATCACCAATTTATCTTGTTCTTGTGTGAGAGATTCCATGAAATATGCAAGGCTAGGCATCTTCCAGGCTCGAGCTGTCAACTTTGTGGCATAGAAGGTCGAAATAAACACTGAATAGTTAGGGAAAAGCTTCGAAAGTATGGCCAAGACCAGCTAATCATCCTTCTTTTCGATCCCACATTGTTTTAGCTGCAAAACAAGTGCTTTGAACTTGGAAAAATAGAGTTGCAGGGATTCAAAGCTATTGGGACTAAGGGAGATCAGTTCATTTTCAATTTGATGTCCCCTCATCTCATCTATCTTTCCAAAAAGATCAACAAGCTTCTCCCATACTTGATTCAGTGATTTCAATCCATCAAGATGGAAAAGGAGGTCTCTGGATATACTCAGACACAAGAGACCATAGGCCTCATCCCTCCTATTGTGCCATTTAATTTTCTCTGCAGCTACATTGGGATGTGCTTCTATTTCCATAGTCACTCTGTAGAGGCCTTTCGCTCTCAACAATATCTCCATCTCTGCTTTCCATTCAAAGAAGTTAAATGGAGTCAAGATGATTTTCTGAGATTGATCCATAGCTCAGAAATTGTCCCGTCAGTCAGCAGAATGCTCCCAGTCAATGATGTCGAACCTGCAAAACAAATTGGAAGGAGAGAAATTGATCTACAAAGGCTCTAATACCATGTGTAAATTGAACCCAGTGTTAGAAAAATTACACTCACATCAATTGCCAATTACACATGCAAAATTACTCACAAAAGATACTGAATATGGAGCTGAACACTAAACTATATTGAATAAGTCTAAAATATCCAACCCTGTGAAGTCATAGGATGCCACAATAAATAATTACATGAGGGATTTGAATGCATGAAGATTCCATTCGAATCTAGTCAAAAGCAGGCTTACTAAATCTAAGCAAAACCCCCATAGGTGCATAAATCAGTTTCCAAAACTGTCTAGGAGCTCATGAATTGGAAAAATCAATTAGGAAAGCTAATAGTGGATGGAAGGACAACTCATACATTCTTTTCATAGGAGAAAAGAGTGGAGGATGTGGAGGACAAAAAACAAGTTAACTTCACCTAGTCAAACTTTCCCAATTGCCTTAAAACACTGAAAAAGCAGGCAATAAAGCAGAAAAAGCAGACATGTGCTAGGGAGGCCAGGAATAAAGCAGATTTGATTCCACGAGGTTTCCCAAGTGCTCCATGACTCAAAATTAGCAAGTTTGACCACTATGGATGTGTAGATGACAACTTGCATAAGGTGGAATATGGAAACTAGGCAAATAAGACAAAAATGGATTAATTAATGTCTAAGGTAGCTAACTATGGGTTGATTATTCTAACACCTAGTTAATAGGGAGTGTTGATGTATTTATAACTTTGGAATGTATTCACTAGTATTTCTTATATATTGTAACCCGATGTTTATTCTGGGATGTACTTGAGTCATGTCATACACCAATGTTCCTATTGGGAGGTTCTATAATGTAAACAAGTCATGTCAAGTCATTGTGGGTAACTCTCCTTTTGATCAAGGGTTAAATTCCCCGCAGTTCCGGGGCACTAGGGTTATTAGACTCACCTAGTGAAGTCTGCCCTAGTTGGGTTTATTCAAGTCAGAAATTAGTATAAATTAGTATAACACACACTCACTCACACTTAGTTGTAGCACATAGCTGAGGAAGAGAAAGACACTGGGGTAAGGAAGAAAGAGGTTACTGCTATTGGGAGATCATCTTACTATTTTGGGGTTTTACTTTTGGTGCTCATGCTATCTATGAGGAAGCTGTAGGGTTTTCTCCATTTATGGTTTCCCTGAGGAAAACACTGTGTTCGTTGTCTCTTATGTTTGATTGTTGTGCTTGTTGTTCTCTCAGTTAAAGATCCTAATGTTATGCTAGCTTAATGTTTAAAATATAGCACACAATTCCCAATATTGCATGCATAAATGTGCTCCCAGATCAGGCCAGATCACCTCCTTTAGTCAAGGAATTGTCAGATCAAGTCAATCCCAAGCTCACCTTGTGAAATCTATCCTGTTTAGGTTAGCTTTGATACCATGTTAAATTTTCATATGCTAAGCTATAACATCAGTATTTCATTTCATTTTCAGAACAAAAGCATATAAACAGGATCACTGAAAGAAATAGTATCACAAGAACAACACAGATTTATCCTGGGAAAACTCTAAAGGGAAAAACCCATCAAAAGCTTCCTCAATATAGATTCCCCAAAAAGATAAAAGATAAAACCAACATGGAAATCAAATCCTGATCCTCCTCCTTCTCCAGCTACTCTTCTCTTCTCCACTAATGAGCTACACAAGTGAGTGTGTGTGCTTCAAATGAGCACCACGCCTCTATTAATACTCATATGTTCACTTTAATTATAACATTCCACATGTAGGCTCGAGTTAATCATGTAGGCTCGAGTTACACATGTAGGCTCAAGTAACCACACCAAGGTGCTAATAACCCACCTCTACAATTAGAGGGGACTACCTCATGACTCTTATTAGTTCTTCCAATTAGAAGCATCGGGGTACAAAGTAATACAAGTGGTTCTCCCGGTAGGACCATCAGGGACCACAAAAAGATACATATAGAATATTATTCGAAGTTACAATATTTCAAAACTCCCCCTTAACGAGAAGGGTATTCTACAACAACGTCAACAACAACAATAAAATAGAGGACATCATCAACATCATCAGGGTAACACATCTATAAATCATTGCAATCTTTTCAACATCATGTAGTCTTCATATTCAATCTTTAGTCTTCATCATCATTAATACTTTGACCGCTTCGATCAGCAACATCTTCAGCATTTTGATCTTTCAATCAGCAACAACATCTTCAGCACTTTGGCCTTTCGATCAGCAACATCTTTAGCACTTCGACTTTTCGATCAAAAACAACATCTTCAGCATTTTAACCTTTCGATCAGCAACATCTTTAGTACTTTGACCTTTCGATCAGCAACAACATCTTCAGCACTTTGACCTTTCGATCAGCAACATCTTCAACACTTTGACCTTTCGATCAGAAACATCATCATCAACAATTTGGCCTTTCGATCAGTAGCAACATCATCATCATCATACTCTGATCTTTCGATCAAAATCATCATCATCACACTTTGATCTTTTGATCAGAAACATCATCGTCGTCATCATCATACTCTGATCTTTCGATCAGTACATCATCATCATCATACTCTGATCTTTCAATCAGTATGTCATCATCATGATACTTTGATCTTCTGATGAGTACACAATCATCATCATACTCTTATCTTTCGATCAGTACGGCATCATCACATCAGCTACAACCTACAATCCACAACTCAAAGACAAAAATTATTTGGATCAATTTTGGACTTAAAGTCCATGGATGATGCAATCCCACCACATTCTTGACAACCGAAGTTACCACATTGATTACAGGAGAATCAGTCCTTATCACTTTAGGACTAAGTCCAAGGACGATGCAATCCTACCACATTCTCGAGGACCAAAGCCACTAGATTGATTACAAGAGAATCAGTCCCTATCACTTTAGGACTATGTCCAAGGATGATGAAATCCTACCACATTCTTGAGGACCGAAGCCACCGAATTGATTACGAGAGAATAAGTCCCTATCACTTTAGGACTATTTCCAAGGATGATGCAATCCTACCACATTCTCGAGGACTGAAGCCACCGGATTGATTATAGGAGAATCAGTCCCTATCACTTTAGGAATAAGTCAAAGGATGATGCAATCCTACCACATTCTTGAGGACCAAAGTCACTGGATTAATTATGGAAGAATCAGTCCCTATCACTTTAGGAGTAATTCCAAGGATGATGCAATCCTACCACATTCTCGAGGGCCAAGTTCACTAGATCTATTATGGATAGATGTCCCGGGATGATACAATCCCTCTTCATTCTCGAGGACCGAGGTCACCGGATCACTTTAGGGAAATTTCCTAGGGATGATACAATCCCACTGCTACATCACTACTCCCCATTTTGGGGAAGGTCTTTTCGAACCAAACCAAGCTTGTCTGGAAAGTGTTCGAACTTTAATCGGGACAAAGGATTTGTTAACACATCAACAAATTGTTCATCAATACTCACATACTAGAGCTTTATGGATCCCTTCTGCATCATTTCTCGAATGTAGAAATACCTAATTTCTATGTGCTTTGATCTATCATGGAACACAGGTTTCTTTGTCATCTTTATACAACTTTGGTTATCACATATAATCACGGTAGTGTCCAAATCTAGGTTGAATAATCCTGACATCAGCTTTCGAAGCCATATGGCTTCACAACTAGTAGAGAAAGCTGCTATATATTCTGCTTCGGCTGTGCTTAGTGCAACACTGGATTGCTTTCTGCTAAACCATGAAATCATAGCAGATCCCAGAATATAACATCCACCTGATGTGATTTTTTTTTCTGAGATACTTTCGGCCCAATCTGCATCTGTATATCCATACAATCTATACTCATGGCTATTATCATAATATAGACCAAAGTCTATAGTCCCTTCCAAATATCTCATCACATGTTTTCTAGCTACCAAGTGAACCCATCTAGGTTGAACTAGATATTGACTTAGGGTGTTCACAGCAAAACAAATGTCTGGTCTGGTATTTGTTAAATACATCAATGACCCAATGATCTATCTATAATGAGTCACATCCACTAACTCTGATGAGTCATCAGTTAACAAATTCACATTGGAATCCATGGGTGTGGTCAAGGATTTGCATTCCAACATATTGAATCTTTTCAATATCTCTACTGCATACTTTCCCTGGTTAAGAAATATTCCTTCTAAAATTTTCCATACTTGCAGACCTAGGTAATAATGCATTAACCCAAGGTCTTTCATCTCAAATTCTTCTACTAGTTTCTTCTTGCTTTCCATAATATGTTTCTCATTCCCTGTCAAGAATAAGTCATCCACGTATAGTAGTAGGATGACAGGTTCATCTTCTACAACCTTGAGGTAAAGGTTAGGATCATCTTTACTCTTGGTAAAGCCCATGCTTGACAGGAAACTATCTATCCTCTCATACCAAGCTCGAGGAGCTTGTTTAAGACCATACAAGGCCTTCTTCAACTTGCATACATGAGTATGTCTATATTCAACTTCAAATCTTTGAGGCTGTTCTATGTAAACTTCTTCTTCAATCACACCATTCATAAAAGATGTTTTCACATCCATTTGGTGTAAGTCCCACTTCATCATGGATGCAAGTGCCATGATATTTCTAGTCGAAGTATATCATGCTACTGGGGCAAATGTCTCTTCATAATCAATTCCCTCTTTCTGAGAGAAACCTCTGGCCACAAATATTGCTTTATACTTCTCGATACTTCCGTCAGCTGCATGCTTTATTTTGTATATCCATTTGGAGGATGCTATACTCTTTCCTTTTGGTTTGGGAACAATATCGCATACATCATTCTTCATTATTGACTGGTATTCCTCAGTCATTACTTCTACCCATTCTTTCTTCTGTACTGCTTCTTCATAGTTGGAAAAAGTCTTAGGTTTCTTTCTTTCCCTTGTAGAGCCTTCAGGAGCTCCATATCTTTCTGCCTCTCGTATAGCTTCTCTTGTCCAAGAAGGCTTTCTCTTTCTTGATATCTCCATCATGGGAGGTTCTTGTGGTTCTGCCATGTCATGTTCTTCAGGAGCTTCATCTTCAAGGAGACATGTAGTTTCTTTATTTCTAGGTGGTGTCTCTTCTTTGTACACTTCTTCATGTTGGCACTTCCTAGATCTATTGAGGGCTGCCTCTTCATCGACTGTCACATCTCGACTGATTTCCATGTGATGGAATCTAGGAATGTAGATTCTGAATGCTTTGGATACTTCACAATATCCAACAAATATCCCCTTCTTTCCAGAAGGGTCTAACTTGGTTCTTTTCTCTTTTGGTATATGAATATATACTGGACAACCAAATATCTTGAGGTGACTTACCTCAGGATTCTTTCCTATAAATATCTCTTCTAGAGTCTTGAACCCAAGAGCATTGTGAGATCACTAAGAGTTTTATATGTATTATCATCTATATCGAGGTAGGATTCTCCAACATCATCTTCTAAGGATAAAGCAAAGAGCTTCATTTTGACATCGTCATGGTCATGGACAACATCATTACAATAACTGACCAGGTGCTTTTCAAACTTTTAGAGGTGAGACTTGGCAGTGATGGCATTGTTGCCTTGAAATATGGGGAGCTTCTTGACAGCACCATTTGGAATGGCATGGAGAGCACCTACTATTTGAGCAAAGTCAAGGGGTTTGAAGAATTCCGTCATTTCTTGATATTGGTGAATATGACTCTCTGCAAATATGTGATGGATATCTGAGAGGGATTGGCCTCCTAAATCTTCAAGGTTTCTAAAAGAAGTATGACTATTCAATATTTCCCTAATAAATATTTTGGGATCGGGGAGAGGATTCAATAATTGATGGCGGTTTATTTGGGTAGAAATTCTTGGAGGCATGTTAGACAGTGGAGTCACCAAATGGATCGAGTTTTAATTTTTATGTTTTTTAAAGACAAGATCAATCAAATTTTTTATATTTTTAGTTGTTTAGAAAAAAGTTAAGCTAAGTCATACTCGGGAATAAAAATATTTATCCCCAGCAATGGCGCCAAAAAGTGTTTCCACCTTTCACACACCTGGGGTGGACGTGGAATAAATATTCAAGCCACTCGGTGTGTCCTTGGGAGCAAGTCTTGAGTCAAGGCTGTCACCTTGTTCTTGACCCCTCCGTTTAGGCTCAACTCCTAACGAAGCCTAGGGGGGTTGACCCTATTGAGTTACTAAGGCAAAATTATTTAGTATGATGATGTTAAATTGAATGAGTTACTTAGGAGTTTGATATTTAACCATAAACAACCATAGATGACAAGATACAAAATGAGCACACGAAGGCACAATGCTGAGACACAGTATATATATATATATAGCAAGAAAATAACCAGTTCCTTAAAATGGAGTCAAAAGAAAATAAATGTACTTGCATGTGCTTGGAGTGAATGTTTTGTGATTGCCTCTTGGTACGTTTTAAGTTAATGTGAAATATGAGTTGATTAAAATTAGGCAAGGGGGGGACTCCAGATTTACCTGAGAGTACTTGGAGTATGTCCAAAACTAAAACTTCACAGCTACCCGCAAGGAATACATGGGCTGAATGGAGTCTTTGATACTATTTTTCATTATGCACCCGAAGGTGTAACAGAGATCGATGCCTCATGGTCACTTTTTAGGAGTTCCCGCTTCCTTTGGGTATTTTGCCACTGCTTACAGTTTGATCGAGGTGCTGGATTTTCGCCTGATGGTGGTTGATTGGGGAATGTGAAGACTAATTAAACTATTCACTCATGTTTCTTTTGATTTGGCTTTACTGATCAGATGAACCTCATCCAAATGCATAGCATACACACCAGAGTCTTGTCAATTTTAGTGAGTTTTAAAGGGAGTGTTTTCTAAGAAAGGAAAACCCTCGAGGAACCTCTTTCGGTCCAAGTGGAGCGCAATCGAGGAATCAAGGATGGGGTTAATTTAGAACAATTACTTACAACACATCAAATATAAGAATCAAATAGAAACAAACCACAAGTTTTCTAATTATTCCTACCACGCATCTCTTTCCCCTTGCAAGTCAATCGGGAAGTCGTGGGGTAAGTATTCAAGTTACTTAGATAATGTAATATGGAATATATGATAAATTAATTGAATCATGTTATTCTACATGAATTAAACTAATCTAAAGTGAAAAGAAGTAAGACAATGCGAAAAACGACAAAAAAGGCGCGAATTCCCCCAAGGGGGATGGGGAATGGGATCGAAAGAGCCTATTCAGAGAAAAAAAATATTATTTTGTATTACAATATCAGTAAAATTATCTGAATCTTCTTGGTTCTTATACAAGATAAAACCAAGGCTTTACACATTTCCCAAAATTTAAAATTATGGTCAAAAGGGAGACCCTTGGGGGGATTTGAATGATCCCAAAGCCACTTTTGAACATAAGCTTCTCTTCTTTCTGTTATTCCTGCTAAAATACAGCGATCATGTTAGAATGAAATATTCCCAAAGCACTTTGGAATTACCTTTGGGTTAGCCTACTTTAAACCAAACAAAACTAAGTTAAAACTAGCTAAAATGGTGAAAAAGGAACCAAGGAAAGCAAGATTTCCTTGGGATCTTGTATTGCTGTTTGGGAAAACAATTAAATATGCACTTATTGATGGATTTAATATTTTTAAAACAGAAATAGAAATATAAAGCATGCAACCTACGGATTCTCTTTAAATTGCCATGCAAAACAAACGATTTCCCTAAACTAGATCTAGGATGCTTTATGAAATTTTTTTAAGAATGAGATATAGTCTATGAGCCTTGAAAAAACAAATATATGTAATTTTTAATTTAATATAAAATATCCAAATGATATCAAAACTTTCGAACACAGTAACCAGGTAAGAAAATTGATTTTTTTGAAGGAGGAAGAGAGAGAAAGAGTGCTAGAAGCCTGGGAATGTTAGGATTTGGAGTCTACTTTGGTGGAACACTAAGGGACTATTTCCTCCAAAATATGTTGAATATGAGGAATATGCAAACCATCTCAAACCCTTCTATAAGTGAGATCAAATGCAACTTACAAATACTTGCACAAACATATGGTTAAAACATAGGTGCTACTGGAAAAGATAATTGAAAAGCATGCAATTAAACTTAAAATACATGCAACTCCAATAGATCTGAACAAGCAAATAGTAAGAGCATAAATCAAACTAGAATAAACTCTTACCCTAATAGGATGGATATCTCTCCTTCAAGGCCAACAATTAACAAGCAAAAGCAAAGATAAATAACACAGATTATACCTCATAAGCATTTGACAATCACCATCCACACATGAAGAACATTACACCATATATATTTCCTCCAAAGCTTCTTTATTCCAGAATAGTAAACAATGACAATAGTACAATAGAAAAAACACCTCAATCCCAGTTCTAACTAGCTTAGAAGAGGTAATATGTGCTTAATTTATAGAAAAAATAGGAGATCTGACCCAGGGGGTGCAAATCCCAAGGAGAGAGAGACTGTCATTGCATGTGGAGTGAATATGGGCCTGATTTGTGTCTAACTGAGCCTGATCTGAGTGTCACTGATATTGACTTTCAATCAGAAAGTTAATATATCTTACACCTCAACTTGCTGATTGAAGCATCCATCAAAACTCAACCAGAGAGGCCCACATGTGTGGACGAGAGAGGGAGGGAACAATTCCCAAGATTGCATGCATAAATGTGCTCCCAGATCAGCCTAGATCACCTCCTTTAGTCAAGGAATTGTCAGATCTAGTCAATCTCAAGCTGATGAGACTGATTTCAGTCAAATCGGAGCAAATCCCAATGATTTAGGATTTGGGGTTTTCTCCATTATTTAATTAATTTATCAATTAAATAATCAATATTTGATTTTTACGGATTTTTGACCTGAGTGATGGAAAAATCACTCAAAACTTAGAAAAAGTGGGTCTATGGGTTTACATGGTGCTCTTATCTTGAAAATGAGCACCCCCATGACTGAAACTGATTATTTGGCCCACTTTTATTACAAAACCAATTTTTCCAATTAGACTATTAAAAAACAACCTAAGTTTTATGGAAAAATTAAAATTTAAAAAACTTAAAAAATTAAAAAAATTAAAAACCTAGGGGGACTTAGAAATGTTCATATGACTTGACCATGATCCCTAGCATGTTTATACATTGACGTATAGACTCTAATAACCTCAATAGGCCTAAATCCCAAGTTGACCACCCCAACTTTGGAGGTATTGAGTGAAAAAATCAGAAATTGTTAGTCGTTTATTCAACAACCAATAATAACCAAGGGAAAAAACACCATGGGCTGATCAGATTGACAAATAAAGTCTAAGAGACCGAGTCTATTACATACACTATCATGCTAGAACATCTTATTACAACTCCCCCATGGGGTATGAACATGTGATATAGTACAACAAGCACTTCCCAGAAACACTTCCGAAGGTCTTCTAAAGTCCGAACAAATCATCTTTGTCTAGATCACTAGCCTCACTTGATAAGAAAACACTAAGTACAACTTAGGTGGTAACACATTCCATATATTCTAAACTTAGACTATCTATCTATTCCTCTGTCATGATGATTTCTGGAGCTGGTAGATTGCATGCTTTGGATATGTAAGCAGAAGTGAAAGAGGTAAAACCCTTTCCTTTGATGTTGTATATGATAATATCATTTATGTATGCTTCAGGTAAAATGAAACCAATCACCTCGGCATAGGGAAATAGTCCGGGTCGTGTGGATACCTTTCTGATCCCATACCTTAAGATGTTTTCATATAGTGGAATATACTCCAATCCTACATCAGGGACATTCTGATCCTTGATCATGGGGTATATTTGTCACCATTTGAACCATGGTTCAGATCCAGTTATACCCTTGGTGTCCTCATATATTATCTCTATTCTTGGTATGATTTCCAAATCTGACTCCTCCTCTGCAGCCTTGGATTTCTTGTTTCCCTTTTTTGGAATGGTAGTTTGTGAGAACTATGGTTGTGACAAAACATCAACACATAGCTTAGTGATCCTGCTGTTAAACCCATGCATTCATGAAAATAAAAAACTATTATAAAATCATAAGATATACAATAAAGCTTTAATGAATCATATTTTTCTTGCATTCATATAGAAATAACTAATATAAGTTTTACCGAGACATCCATCATAAAAAATTCGAAGCAAGGTTAAACAAAAAAAGAAACGATCAATTCAAGTGTGGGTTCTATGTATGTCCTTGGGAGGTCCAACCATCTAGGTCAACTTCAAAACTGCTAAGCAAAGGTGACGACTACAGAGAGAAAAAATCTTCTTCACGAAAACCCTAGGATGGAAACCAAAATCCAACAGTGGCCTGCTCAGCTTGCTAATCTCCCTATCATCGTAAAAAGGTCAACCTGCCCAATTCTTTTCCTCAACATACCAGGGGTCTGAGCTATACATGGTCGGGGCCAGAGTAGTAGAGGAAAAAACGTCTTGGAGCATAGGAATAACCACCACCGGTTGAAAACTAGGTCAAACAAAAAATGGGGGACAGATCATTTAACTCAAAGCAGACCAAGACCTAAAGAGGCTAAAACACATACTTTAAGCATGTCAGGGATGGAAAACCTAAACCATACATGAAGAAATCCCAAAATGCTAAATACCAAACCCCGTAAAAAGTAAATCTCCACACTCCGTTTTACCAAAAATGAAATCACAACAAGGAATGAAGCCTACCTGGCATAAGGTAGCTCGAAGGTTGGTGAAAAATCTAGCTTAAACACTGCATAGACTCCAAGTGGCGAATTTCGTAAGGCATGCTTCAAATGGGCTATCCTTAACAAACCGTAACACCCGTAACAAAACCCCCAAGGCTATATAAAAAAAATAAAAAACATTCAATGTGGTGGTTGGGGCATTAAGGCGCACAAGCAAAAAACATCATTTTGTGCCCAAATTAGAAATTCATCCGCATCCCAATACATTAGCGAGGGAAAAGAGAGAACCTTTTGGTAGCATAAGCTCAAAACCAAATATTTAGCCGCAACAATCGACTTGCTTCGTAAAAACCCGGTCACAAACGGCATCAGCAGGCTTATCCGATGTCCCAGCGGTGAAGGACCGATGATAAACCGTAATTTACCTTCGTCGAAAACAAATTCAAACTACTAGCAACATTGTCGGATAAAATGTACCAGGAACTCCCGACCAAAGGCTTGTCGATAGATACATAAATAAAAAACCGATCAGAAATGAAATCCTGAGCCGAGATGACACCTTGAGGAAGAAAGGAAGATCAAGCTGCAAGAATTGGTTGGGCTATGGTGAAACGGCCCACTGAAGAACTTTCAGATTCAAAGGTATAAATCTGAAGACCGTATTGGCTCCGAAACTCGAAGCTATCCACAACTGTCAGCTGGAACTCAAAATTGTTTCTAACACAATGTAAAATTGGCAGGAAAGTGTCAGGTTGGAAACCTGTTTTTTCTCCATTGTGTCAGAAAAAATCCAAAATTTCTTCCGACACACCGGGAAAGAAATATTTTTAACTTGAAGCAAAAAATTTCAAACTTTGTCCAGAATAAAAGCTAAGTCATGCAAACCAATATTTTGGGAAAATAAATCAAAATCTAGAATTCTACAGAGGGGCCCTAAAATCATCAAAAATTCGGGGAATTGGTTGCAGCTGCAACAAATAGCGACTGGATGGTGAACACAGATCTTTGAAAAATCTATATTTTCAAAACAACGAATGGCTTCATGGAATTCATTAGAGTATCTTATCTCAGTATTTTCCAAGATTATTTAAGAGTCTAGACTTTTCCAGGAATGTAAGATCTAGAACATCTCATTGATTTTTGTCCCTTGGGGTATGGTAACTAGGTTCAAAAGTCCCAACAACTCTTTTGGGGCCAAAATGCGAAGTTCCTTTTCCCTCTGTATTTGGTCAGTATCGTATATATGACACCACAGGATTGTGGCAGAGTTAAACATGTACATTAATTTGCTCTTCATTCCCATGCCTTTTGCATTCTTTGATACTTAAGACTTTTGTCTTTTGAGTCCTCCTTGATTGTTCCTTTTATATATGAGCTTTGATTTAGGTTCTTCCATCCTTAGTGTCCTTTTGTGTGAGTGATAATTTGCTTCAGCTCATGGACTGAGAAGAAACTTTTGAGCAATCAATCATTTTACTGATTTGTTTTTACATTATATATCGTGATATCTATTTTTCTATTCTGGAATATTGACTCTTTTATAATAAGCCTTTGGCTTTCATTTTGTGGCATGGGATTATTTTGAATGCCATACACCTGTCCATTCAACTTCCCTTCCATGGTTTTTTTGCGATGAAGTTCCTAGGATAGATATTAATGTGACAGTGGATTGAGCCCCAAAATAGTATTCTATACTTCATATAACTAAGTTATTTTATGGTTTTTAAATGGGACTTCAATGTGTTCTTGAAATAGATTCCTTTCAGTAGTATATTCGATTAAAGAATCTTGTTCTTATTAAAATTTTACATGGATAAATTTCAGCAAGCATTTCTCGCATTAAAATATTAGCAGTCTGTTCAGATTTTGATGTCCCCAAACACCAAATATTGAGCTGGCTTATTCTAAAATAATAAATAAAATGATACAACTTACTAAAATAAAGCAAATGCTGAGAAAAGTAAATATGCAGAAAGAGAATAAAAACTACTAAAAGAAAATGAAAAGCAAAAGAAAAGTTTTATTTATGTACAAAGGACCTCGAGAGGTACGTCTAGGTGAAACAAGGTTAGAGAACCAAACCATTAACAGGAAGATTCTCTTCTCACCCTTGCAGATCCTGTAACTTATAAGTCGAGGGTCCTAACTTCTCAGCAATCTAAAATGGGCCAACCCATAGATGTTAAAACTTTGTATGCTTTCCCTTTTCATCATAAAAGTGACCCCACTTAAGAACCAAGTCTCCAAATTCAAAAATTTCCTTCCTGGACTTATGTTTATCAAACCACCTTTTAACAATCTCCTGCTGGTGTTTAAACCTCTCCTTAGACTTGAGCCTAGACTTCTCCAGTTTCAGCAAGGTATTAATTCTATCTCGTAAAACTTCACTACCAGACCCTCGTAAAGCTTGGGCTAACTGAGAATATGGGAGAAAAATATTCAGGAGTAGGATGGCTTCTTTCCCATAAACTAGAGTATAAGGTTACATGACTAAGGAATTATTGGGGTTGACCCTATCTACCCACAGTGCATTTGGGAGAGCTACATGCCACCTTCTTTGATTTTCTATTACAGTCTTCTTTAAAATTCTGATAAGGTTTTTATTAGTTGATCTAGCTAAGTCGTTACCTTGTGGATAATAATTAGCAGAATAGTGCAACTTCATTCATTTTTCATTAGCAAATTCAGTTAGTTTAATTGATGAAAAGTAATATGCATTATAAAAATGCAGTGAAACTAGAACCCCAAACTTGGTCATGAAATTTTCCTGCAGGAAGTCGATGATTGCGTCTTCGTTCACTTTACATAATGGAATTGCTTCGACCCATATTGTGAAGTAATCAGTGGTTGTGAGGATGTATTTTTGTTGCAACGAATAATTTTGATTGATTTATCCAATGATATCAATTCCCCATTGTTCAAACTAATATGAAATAATGACCAATTGCAATGGTCCAACTGCTTTTTCTAGTCTTCCATCATTTCTCTGGAATATGTCACACTTCCTTACATAAGCATTAAAATATTTAAACAATGTTGGCCAATAATATCCAACTCTTAAAATCTTGTGGGAATTAGTGTCTACTAAAAAATATCCTCCAGCATGACCATCAGGCAATTCTTTAACAAATTTAGAAGCATCCTCTTGCTCTAAAAATCTCAAAAATACCCCATCATAGTTCTTCCTAAAAAACTCCATCAATTATTTGGTAAGATGTTTACTTTAAACGAAGTTCTCTTCTTTGTTTAGAATTCCAATGCTCTGGTAAATATCCTTGTTGGATAGTAATGTATCAGATCTCTATACCAAGACTCAAGAGGTGTAAAGATAGGACACATATCAATCATATGCAATTTGGATTCATTTTCCCAATCACCATCTTCATTGTTTTGACTTTCATCCATTAACTTACAAATCCCTTGTCCTTTCATAATAGTGGCTAGCTTAAATTCCAAATCATATTCTTGTAACGATGTCACCCAATTTCCTCTTCATTCGCCCAATTCCTTTTGTACGGAAAGGGTTCGAACCGCCAGGTGAGGAACAATTACTTTGGTTCTATTTTTAGAATGTAAGGCCTGAATTTTTTCACTGTTTTAAATATTGCATATGCTTGTTTTTCAATAGCAGGGTAGTTCAGCTTAGCACCTTGCAACCCAGTGCTCATAAATGATATGGGGTACTCATCTCCCCTTTCTTGTTAATGTGTGAGCACTACTGCTAGTGAGTTATCAGAGGCAAAGGTGTACATGATAAAATAATTTTCAAAATCATGACTCTCACGAGAAGGTCTGTGAGATATTGCCACTTTGATGTTGTTAAATGCACCCTTCTCTATGTTTGTCCATTTAAATTTTACTCTTTTCTTTACCATTTGTTGCAAAGGTTTTACTATTTGTGCAAAATCAGGAACAAACCTTCGAACAAAATTTATAGTACCCATGAAAATCACATACCTTTTTTATTCCGGGGTAAGGGAATCTGAGCTATGGCTTCTATTCTCTCCAGGTATATGGAGATTCCCTTTTTATAAATAATGTGTCCCAATATTTTTCCTTCCAATACCGGGAAGATGCATTTTATAGGATTTAAAGAGATGTTGTATTTTCTACAGTAGTCAAAAATTTTCTTTACATGAAACACATGATCTTCTCTCTTCTTAGAGAAAAATGTTACATCATCTAGATAAACTATCACACTTGTGCCAATTAAACCCTGGAAACATATATCCATTTCCCTTTGGAAAGTAGCTACAACATTGATGAGACCAAATGCATCCTTCTGTAAGCAAAAGTACCCCACTTTGTTCGAAATGTGGTTTTCAATCTATCTTTCTCTATTACCAATACTTGGTTGTATCCCGAAAACTCATCGGATAGGGAGAATAGTTCAAAACCTGAGACCATTTGTAATATTTGTTCCATTTGTGGAAATGGATAATTATCTTTATCTGAAGCTCGGTTCAGATTCTTGAGGTCTATGCATACTCTTATTTCAGCAGATTTATTTCTTACCGGTACCATATTTTCCACCCACTCTGAATGTCTAACTCTAAAAATGATATTTGCATCAAGTAACTTCTTCACTTTATTTTAGATCAGGGGTTCCAACTTGGTATGCATTTTCCTCAATGGTTGTTGAAACGGTTTCCCACCTGCTTTAATAGGAATGACATGTTGCATTATGCATGTATCATATGTCCAAGAAAAAATGTCCTTCTTCAAGCCCTGGACTAGAGATTCATATCCTGTTGTGTTTTTAGTACATTTGAACTCTAGTCTAAAGAGATAAAATGTTTGTTCTTTTAAGGATCAATCAGGACACAACCTACTCCTCATCCCTCTTGAGTTTTGGAACCGTCAAAATATAACAACCAAATTCTATCTTCTAACTCTACAGGATTAGTGTTACTCTCTAAATTAGAAACTAAATTAACTATACTACAATCAATATTATCAATCTGTGAAAGCTGATGGAGTTTCGACTGGGTGTCTGACTCACTACTGGCTTCTTCTGCCTTATAATTTCTAGTTTCAAGTTCTATAAAATAGTTACCCAAAACTGAATGTGAGAACTTCACAGTTTCATTTTTTCCTTCCAATTGTGACACATTGTGTTTCATGTGTGGTTACCTCATCACCTGGATCTGATTTCGAATGTTCTTTTAGGGAAGCCACAAGTGCAAGCAATCAGTTGCAATATACCCATTAAGCTTTGCAGACCAGTCCCTGCTCAAAATAAAACTATATGCCTCTGGTATATCTATGACCATGATGTCTATAAATTGGCAGACCCTTTCATCTACAGATAATCGAATCAACACATTCCTCATTTCTCCTACTACCTTGATTGTTGATCTATCCAACTGAATAATATTACATGAATAAGGTGTAGGTTGACCATTTATATTTCTACAAACTAAAAGAGGCATGAGATTGGAGGAAGCTCCAGAATCTACTAAGAAATTATGCACATTATGATTGAAAATCTCAAAAGATAGTAAAAATGGAAAGGTTTGAGACTCTAGACTTCCCTCCAATGCTAGCTTCATTTATCTCTTTATATGATTGAATTTCATCCTAGGATCTACTGGGTTGTTGATCAAAAGCTTCCAGGAGCTTATTTATTTATTGAGGTAAGTTACACATCTCAAATAAAGAATTTTGTTTTTTTTTTTTTCTTGATGTCTTCTATTATGTCATATCCCATATCACATTCTACTAGACCCTTCTTATTGTTTTCTACTTTATTTTCCACAACATGCATAGGCTTACTCACTACTGTAACTTTATATTTTATGATGACCAAATCAAACTTAGGCAGTGTTTGGGTATTACTACTAATATTCTTCATTATTTCTTGTATCTTCCTAATTTTAGGCAGTAATAGGATTTCATCCATTATTGTTCCTTTCATTTGGGTTGTGACATTAACTGCTGAAATTTGAATTTCTTCGGTAGGTTGCACTTCATCCAACCCAAGTGTAGGTGCACAGTCCCATAAGACGATCATTGTTTTATGCAATTCTTCTGGTTCATTTGATTTTTCTTTCTTAATATTTGATTCATAATCATATTCATTGAGTTAATCCATTGTGGGAAACTCTTTTTAGAAGGAGGTTCTTGATGAAAAGTAAAGAAATGATCCATTCCTACCTCTTTAAATTTTAAAATAGAAGAACTATACAAACCTGGTTGGGATGTTCCACCTTCTTATCTTTTCTTGAAGTAAGGTTTGAACTATTTCTTGGATGAACTCGCTTCTTTATCCTTTTCTAAGTCAAAAATATTGTTTGATAACTTTTGTACCATTTTAACCACGTTTTCCAATTCACTTGAATGTTCCTCTTTCGGTCTGGTTAACAACAAAGGTTTCTTACTTCTAAATGTCCTTACCTTTGGTTCTGCAGTGTGTTTATTTATGCTTTCAAGTTCAGCTTCTAATTTATTTTCTTCCTCATAATTTTCTACGAAAGAAGGATTTACTAACCTCTTAACAAACATTGTTATGCTGGGGAAAAGTGTTGAAGTGTAGTATTCGATTAAAGTTTCTTCAACAGGCTTTATTGTAGCACTGAGATTGTTCAAATGAGAAGCAAACCTCTGATTAAAATATTTTACCTTTTCTTTCTTGTCCATCCTTAGAGATAACACTTATTTCATGAGGGTGGCAGTGGTTTGTTGACTAACAAACTTGCCTTTAAAAAACCTTTCAAAAGTATCCTAGTCTCTTATCGAATTTGCTTCTAAACCAAAATACCAAGAAGAGGCATTAAATTCAAAGGTATGTGGAAAAAGTATGCATAACTCATATTCATGCTCAATAGCTAAATGTTCTAAATCCAAATAAAAACTTTTCAGGCAGTCATCCACAAAAATTCCCTTTCCGGGGTCAAACTTAGGTAATGCTTTTTTAGCATTCTGAGGCAAAGCATGAAAAGGAGAAGCTAGGTTGAGTGGTGTTTTTGCTATCCAAGCCGGTGGTGGATTTGGATTCATGGGTTAATTAGCATTATTAAATTGAGCACATAGATCTGTGGACAAACACACAACTCACATGACAGATCATACAATTTACTCAGTTATTGAAGAATGAAATAGTGCAAAAATGGCTTGCAGCTGTGAATGCTTTTCATTAATCAAAGAGTAATTAGATAGATAATTACAATGAAGTACAATGGATTTAATAGCCACAAGCAATTCGAATCCACATGAGGAAGTTCGAATTGATTAGACTCTACTTGACTGTAGGTAACCAAGACCTTGTCTAAATCACTATCGAAGGACTCAATAGTTAACTGACCTTGTCTAAACCATAACCGGAGTTCATCGGAGCTCTAAAACATAACTCAAGTGTTACATTTAGTGTTGACTAAGGTTAACTGACAGTGGTAGGTGATAAATGCGCCCCACATGTGTTTAGTCAAGTAAACCTAGCACTAGCTGAATGTAGAGGACTAGAACTGAATGTAACTAACTCCTAACTTAGCTTGACTAGTCATTAACTGAAGTGAACTGACCTTGGTTGGTTTCGGCACTCCCAGTGGCTTCCTAAATTTTAGGGATTGGTCTAGGAGGCTCCTAAAATGATGCAATCAAGTGCAATCAATGGTAGTGAGCCTCAATTAGTGTTCCCCACACTTTAGTAACTGAAACATGTGCCCCAATTAGGTCAAGTGGACTCAATGGTGTTAATGACTATAAATAGACTGGATAGACTCCCGATTTAGACATATGACCAAATTTGGACAAGGGAGGATTAATAATCCTAACACCCCCCATGAATTCTAACTTGGACAATCTGTGGGCCCTAGTAACTAAGACCATAGATCACCCATTACATCAAGTAAAGTAAAGTAACTGCTCAAAAACAAGGTGCTGGGGAAAAACCACATGGGAAAAAATCCCCCCCTCTAATTAAGCAGGTAGAATCAGGATCAATGTGGTTCGTTTGTGCATAGGTATCCTGGGGCCTGGCATGTGAACCTCACCATCATTATGTCTGGAGGAATATTCCTCTTTGGAAGAATAACGATATGCTCAACTAAATCAGAAATATAGATAGTTGCCGGATGAAGACTGGACCCATGTAGAGCAACTGAAGTCAAATGAAAAGTGAGAAAAGGTTCTTGAGAATTCAGAGAATGTGAGGAACACTCAAGAAAATTATATTTTGCATCCATGAACAGAAAACCATGAGTGGTAAGAATATCCCCAAGTGTTAGGAGCAGGTGTCCAGGCGGATGTAGAAAATCTTCCTCTTTACTAGTTCTGTGAGGAGATGAGCATGTGATCAATGGCAAAGAAGCACTGGGACTGTTGAGAGTGAATGCTTGAGCTCCATAGTCTGATATAGATTCTGAAATAGATGATGAATTACATAATAAAATATCAGCAACCTCATATGAGGAAACTAACACCAAATCCCCATCAGTAGTTTTGAAGAGAAAGTGCGGTACTTGATTTTTCACACCGGAATTGGTGAGAGCAGCTACAAGCATGACTGGAGGCTTTTGGATTTTAAAATATGAACCAAATAATATCATATCAGAAAGTAAATCAGATCTAAATAGATTCAAAACAGATCCAAAACTGTGAAATGGAATCAAATCCCCAGCAGTAGTTTTGTAGGAGACTTGTGGTACTTGTTTCTTCACACCGTTGATGAGAATAGCTACAAGTGGTACTGAAAGATTATGAATTTGATATATTAAACCAAGAAATATTAGATCAGATCTAAGTAATATCATATCATATCCAATAATTTTAATATCAGATTCAAATAAATGGTTAACTGAGACGGTGGATGCACAGCTTTCTTCTTCTTCAAAATTCTGAATTTTGGTGCATGCAATCCTGCAGGAATTTGCGGTGAATGTTTGCATGGAAGTGCTGCAGAATTTTTCTTCAATATTAGAGATTTGAATGTCTTCTTCTGTTTCAGAAATGTGAGAATATGAGATATCAGAGATCTCATGAACTTCCAAAGAATCAGGAGAACGAGTCACTGCATGGAGACTGTCTTCAATTCGAATTGACTGTGTAGAAGCTTCTGCTTCTTCTTTATCTTGAACAACTTCATCAGAGAGAGTGGAGGCAAATATTTTTGGATCAAGGATGATTATGGTGTTGGATGTTCCAAAAGCTCCATCACTTTTATTCAGCCAGTTAATCTTACTAAAAAATTCTTTACTGAGCCCAATAGACACCCGATAAAGACCTTGTCCCATCAAAGATGAAATCATTTCGAAGTTGTACCTGCAAAACAAAAAAATGATCCAGTAGGAGATCTAAGGAGGAGAAGTGCCTTGTCTGTCGAGGCTTTGATACCATATTAAATTGAGCACATAGATCTGTGGACAAACACACAACTCACATGATAGATCACACAATTTACTCAGTTATTGAAGAATGAAACAGTGCAAAAATGGCTTGCAGCTGTGAATGCTTTTCATTAATCAAAGAGTAATTAGATAGATAATTACAATGAAGTACAATGGATTTAATAGCCACAAGCAATTCGAATCCACATGAGGAATTTTGAATTGATTAGACTCTACTTGACTGTAGGTAACCAAGACCTTGTCTAAATCACTATCGAAGGACTCAATAGTTAACTGACCTTGTCTAAACCATAACCGGAGTTCATCGGAGCTCTAAAACATAACTCAAGTGTTACATTCAGTGTTTACTAAGGTTAACTGACAGTGGTAGGTGATAAATGCGCCCCACATGTGTTTAGTCAAGTAAACATAGCGCTAACTGAATGTAGAGGACTAGAACTGAATGTAACTGACTCCTAACTTAGCTTGACTAGTCATTAACTGAAGTGAACTGACCTTGGTTGGTTTCGGCACTCCCAGTGGCTTCCTAAATTGTAGGGATTGGTCTAGGAGGCTCCTAAATGGATGCAATCAAGTGCAATCAGTGGTAGTGAGCCTCAATTAGTGTTCCCCACACTTTAGTAATTGAAACATGTGCCCCAATTAGGTCAAGTGGACTCAATGGTGTTAATGACTATAAATAGACTGGATGGACTCCTGATTTAGACATATGACCAAATTTGGACAAGGGAGGATTAATAATCCTAACAAGCATTTAGGGGTACATTTCCATCCATGATTCTAGGAGGAGTGTGTGGTGGAGACTGAACAGGTGACTAAATGAAGACCAAAAAATGAGGGAATCTGGTGCCAACTAATCAAGTGGTTGAACAATATCTTGTATGGACAAATTCAATAACTCTTCCAAATTCCTCACCAAAATCGAATCTTCTGTGTAAGTAGTTACTCTTCTGGGAGCCCTCCTTCTCGATAATTCAGGGATTTTATGCAATCCTCCAAGATTCTTTACGTAAGTCCTTGTATATCTCCTCAAGTGGTTAAATAATTCAAAAGTAACATGGTAGAGGAATTCTGGAACTTCTACTTTAGGGTTTACTCTTTCTTCAGAGATGAAATCTTCAGGAAACCTAGTCTCAAAGCTATCACTAGTTGAACAGTTTCTAATGAACGAATTTCCTCTTCCAGCCATTTACTGGTGGCCATCCTTCTAGCACCAAAACTGTTGATTCCCGAAAAAATCCCAGCTATAGACTGTAGGGATTCTCCCCAATAACCATTCCCAATTATATTATTTAATATTTGGAATGGGGAATCCATCTGATTAGAGGCTCGACTACCATAGAATTAAAAGAATGTTTTAAGTCTGTTTTACTGGTTGCGGCTCGATACATCGTTTATATCATTTTATATTTTATGATGAAATGCAAGTGCCTATACTAAATGGAAGTGACTAATGAGTAAGAGCATCACTAGAGATGCACAGGTTCTTACCTCTCATCTTACCGCTCTTACCTCACAACCACTTCTACAAAAGAAAATAAACTACTAATCTATTATAATCTATTCTATCTAACGTATCCCTAGGGGAGCAAAGATTAATTAAATTGAGTAATGTACTGAAATGATGCTAGTGTAATTATACAGGTAGTTGTTCACATTCTACCAACATAAGTACAACAATAAAAGATAAACAAAGGTAGCTCTGTTTTATTAACATATTCATTACTCATTCATTCGCATGATATTTCTAACAGAAAAATAACATCATTCATAAACTGTAGAAATAATTCAACAGGTTGGAATGATCTCACAGTTATGTAGCAAGCTAAAATAGAAATAATTCGACATTCAACAATCCACATAATCCATTTGAAAACTCGTACAGTCCTTCCACTGGCAAAATTTGGTTCTCTTTATTCATAAAAGAAGTAATTCTCCTACAAGTAGCTTCAGCATATGTGCGCTAGAAAAAGTATTTATTCTACTATTTGACCCCCTATTTATACATTTTACAAGCAACTTTTGAGTTGCCCAAGCCTTTTAGACTTCCTTGACTCTTTGATTACACAATTTTTTCCTATAATGACTTGCACTAGGAAAATACATATAAAAATAGATAATCTAAAAAACATATGCCACATGCACATACGACAAAACTTAGGAGGGCCCAGCCGACCCTCCAATGAAAGTATTCCATGCATCGGTTTTTGCATCAATGGTCTTGAAGTCCATAGTCTCTAACAATATGACTGTTACTTCATGGATGGTTAGCTATGACTTTATCTCTGCTGCTCTTGGGGGAATTATTCTTAGCTTACCTTCAAGAAGGAAATTATTGATTGCGGCTTGTGCAACCAAACTCTTCACTGCTTTCTCAGTAATGCATTCACCCTCTTATATCCTAAGCTCATCCTCCTACAACCTTTCTTGCAGGTATTTCAAGTGTTCCTTATGTTTAGGATACTCTTGGATTCATTTTTCTGCAGAGGGTTGGCATCTATTATGTGTTGTGAGCACCCTCTTACAAAAACCCACACATTTCTCCAATGTTTTTTCCACACTAGCAGTTAATCTTGCAGTAACCTTGCTGTTGAAATCCATAAGTTTGAACTCAGTCTTCAAGTTCTCAGGATTCTTCTCTGGAAGATGCACAAGAAATGCTACATTGGTTTATGTCCAGGTCAGGTGCCCTTGAATTATTTCTGCAATATCTAATGTTCTTTTCCTGAAATTGGTTGATATCACTGACATCTCTTGTAGTCTAGTTTCTGCATGTTTAATCTTATGAACCTCATCTGCAAGTTTTAACTATACCTGATATCTTTCTCTTCTAATCAGGAGGGCATGCTCTCAGAGATGGGTGATATCAATTCTCCTCTCATTTGTTGTCTTAAGCTGAATATCAAAAGAACTATTTTGTGCTTCCAACTCTGCAACTTGAGCCTTTTACCCATCTGATTGTTAATCAGTTGTGACCCTTTGTGCCTCTAGTCCTAAAATCTTACCCTATAGGTCTTTCTTTTCTCCATCAATAATGGTATTTGACAGTACGAAGGCCTCCTTTTCTGATTCTAAGAACTTGTAAGCCTCCTGGACCCTCTTGAACTCTAAAAGGGTAGCCTCATGTTTTCTCTTCATTTCTCGTCCTTCCCCCCTTTCTTTCATCATAATGTATTTGACTCTGACCATATTCTCCTTGTACTGATTTATAGTTCCCTTCAATTTATCCACATTATAAGCATTTTCCTGAGTAGCTACTACACCAATTGAGGCCATCAATTGTGGACCTTCATCAGTACCTCTCATGATTGGTCTTTTCGTAACTGTAGTCACCTCAGGCTGGGTTCCTACCTTTAACTTATTTTTGACCCTCCGAATGATGGCTTTCCTTTTAGGGTAGAAAACAACCTTATGTAAGGATGAAACCACATTTTGCTTGGACGAGGTGAAAGGTACTAGCCCTAAGTCTGGGAAAGGAAGATAACCTCTTGTTATTATGTCTCTTGAGGTAGAAGGAGGATCTTCAAGATTGTCTTGGGCAGTATCCCTTTCCTGATTTTCTCTATCTTGATCCTCTTTCTCTTTTCTCCTTAATTCTTTTGCTGCATTATCTGCCTCTCTCTCTTTGTCAGCTGATTCTTTTTTCATCCTCTCCTGTGCTTCAATTTTCCTTTGTTCTTATTCTCTTTGAATTTTTTCTTCCTCTTCCCTTTTCCTTTGGGCCTCCTCAACTACTAATTTCTCTGCTTCCTCCACTAGTATTCAGTCTTGTTCTTTCTTCTTCCTAGTAGCTTCTTCTTTTAGTTTCTGCTGGTTGGTAGTGCTACTGTTACTGCCTTTTCCCCCTGCTATTATACTCTTTTGTCTGAACCGCTTATTTAAAGCAGTCATATTACATGCATTCTTGAAAATTTCTTCATGCTTATCTAAGTAGCCAGAGCATTCAAAATTTGTCTTCACCAATATAGAGTGTGCAACAAAATTTCCCCGAGAATCATTTCGGTGAAAACTTTTCTCGCCGAAGTGAAAATATTCTAGGTCCTTTACAAAATCCGGTGCACTTTTGACTTTCGAAAACCTATAGTTGCCGACATAGAAAGGAATTGGTGGGTAGACCACTTTCTTCATGTCAAATAGAAAATTCTCGAATCCATCCAAAAACAATTGCCTTACTGCTTCCTTATGCATGATGTAATTAGTGAATACTTAGGAAGCAGTGACGAGGCTTTAGTCCCTCCATACATTCTCAAAAAGTTCCTTCTTCGAAGAAGAAATAGTCTGCATGTTCACTTATCACCTTAAGTGCTCCTTCCGACATACACTCGCATTCTTCAAGAAATATCAACTGGTAGATTGGCATCAAAAGCTCCTCACATATAAGCTTATAGAAACTGTGATTCTTATGGGTCCATAAGATCTGATATGCTGTGTAAATGGGAGTGTTGACATTATTCCAACTACAGTTTAGTTTCGGGAATGGGTAATGGAACAAGATGCAATCAATTAGGTATGATCCCATGTAGAATTCATATTTTCTCTCAAGTAGTCCTTTCAATGCAACACTTATGCAAGAAGAAAAGCAGTTGGAAATAATATCCGCCCAATTGAAAATAGTGTCATCCTGTAATGTCCCGGTTTTGACCCCGTTACATTAGATGTATATGATGTGTATTTCGTAAATGATCATGGTGTGGAGTTAAAGGCCAATGCCCCACCATGGATCGGTTATGCTATGTTTTGGGATTTATTTGTCACCGATTGAATATCGGGGCATGCGGCACATATTATGTTTTCCATTATGTAAATATGCATCTACAATTAATTAAATGAACACAACCAACTACGGTCGCGACAACTAAATCGAATGGGGCATGATTCCTAAGGATAAGGGGGGGGTGAAATATTTAACCAATGGGCCAATGGGGAAAAGCCAAATGTCTATGAGAGGACCCATCAAACTGTCAACTACCTTTCTTGTCTTTTTCCCAATCACTTATTTCTGCCAAAATGTAGTTGAGTTAGTTAATGCTTGGGGGAAGAGTATGGGCAAAGAAATTCGAATTGGGCAGAGACCCATTTTTGGAAAATCGTGTTCTGACTTCTTTGGCAAGAAAAATGCCCAAAAACGCAGGCCATTCTGTCATGCATTCACGTTTTTCAGTTTTCTCACGTTTTGGGGGAGCAGCTGGAGTTTCCTGTGTGTTTTTCCTTCCACGTTTTTGGCTGTGGCTTCATTTTTCCCATGGATGGGAGGTCGTTTTTGTAATGCCAGGTTATGGGTTGTCTTCCTCACGTTTTTGCAGCTGCTGGTGTATTTTTCCATTCACGTTTTTGTGATTTCATGTGTTTTTACCATGACTGTGAAGAGCCATTCACGTTTTTGGCTGTCTCACTGACTTTTGGGTCTCACGCACTGGCTATTTGGGACGTTTTTCCCTGCTGTGAGTTGTGCTCACTTATAAGCTACAGGACGGTGTGTCTTCCCCCACGTTGTGAGCCGTTTTTGTTGTTTCATTGGGGCTGTGTAATTCGTTTTCCTGTTAAGCTGTGAGAGCTGAATTAATTGCCGGAGTGCAATTGTTGGTCTTCGGACTGTATTGGGAGCAAGGGTGTTGGCTTGGTTGCTTGATAAACCTGGTGCTAGAAGCCACACAGACAGAGCTAGAGGGCTGGCCTTCTTCTCCATCACCCCTGAATAGCACTGGAAGGGAATGCAGGGCCTGAGGGACTGTGTAGCAGAGAAGGGACTGATTCCTTGTGTTGGGTGTGGATGGGTGTCTTAGAGGTCAGGCTAGTTTTGGTGTGGGTGTTCTTGGCTCTGTTATGAGCTCACCAGCTTAGCAAATTGCCTTCATCAACTCCTGGATGGCCTGATAAACCCAACTTAGTTGGCTTGGCTGTGTTTTGGTTACCTTTGGCTATGTGTCAGCCTGCTAGTTCCCTTATTCCTTGGAGAATCATGCCCAGCTCAGGGGTGGCAGCGTTGCTGAGAGATTGATGAGCACGTTGGCCTATGGTTGGGAGGAACGTTGCAGCGACGTAGCTGGTTGCGGAAGAAGTTCATTATAAGATAAGTGATCTTGTGCATTTTACCTCTGCAATTCTATAATTTCTGTTAATGGAAATTGATGAACATGTGAATGAATGCTTGTTTAATTGCATGTTGATTCCGCTGTGCAAGGATAAATAATTGTAGCTGTGTATGATGATAAAAATGCATCTATGTGTGATAAACATTCCTGTGTGCATGTTTTTAGTTCAAATTCTCTCTAAGCATTCCATTTATGAATTTTATTTAAGCCTGTACATGTTCATGGGCGGTTAGCCCGTTCGAATTAAGCTCTTAGCCGCGTCCTCTTTGCCGGTCGGAGGCTTGGGGACGTGACACATCCATAGTCACATGATACATTCTTGGGATCCAGGTTATCTTTTAGAGCTTTCCATTGGCCTTGTTAAAGATTCTATTGAGCATCGATGCTACAAGTCTGTGAGGAGTGTGTAAGCTAGCAGTTTCATATTCTCCAGAGTCTCTTTCTCTAAATGGATTTCCTACTATCATCATTATCTTTGTGCATTCAATATAGTCTAAACTCAAACTATCCATCCATTCCTCTGTCATGCTGATTTCCGGAATTAGTAGATTGCATGGTTTGGATATGTAAGCAGAAGTGAAAGAGGAAAAACTCTTTCCTTCGGTGTTGTATATTATCATATCATTTACGTCCGCTTTAGGTAAAATCCTACCTATCACCTCGGCATAGGGAAACAGTTCGGGTTGTGTGGATAACTTTATGATCCCAGACCTTAAGATGCTTTCATATAGTGGAATATCCTCCAAGACTGAATCAAGGACCTTTTGATCCTTGATCATGGGGTATATTTGTCCCCATTTGAACTCTGTTTTGGCTCCAGTTATAGCCTTGGTATGTTCATATATTATCTCTATTCTCGGCATGATTTCCAAATCTGATTCCTCCTCTAGAGCCTTGGCTTTCTTGTTTCCCTTTTTTGGCATCGTACTTTGTGGGGACTGTGGCTGTGACAAAACATCAACACATAGCTTAGTGATCCTGCGGTTAAACCCATGCATTCATGAATACAAAAAGCTATTGTAAAATCATAATATATAAAATAAATATTTAACAAATCATATTTTTCCTGCATTCATGGAGAAATAACAAATATCATTTTTACCGAGCCATCCATCATAAAAAATTCGAAGCAAGGTTAAACCCGAAAAGAAATGATGAGTTGAAGTGCAAGTTCTATCTACGGCTTTGGGAGATCCAACCTTCTAGTTCGACTTTGAAACTGCTAAACAAAGGAGACACCCACATAGGGGAAAAGCGCTACTTCACGAAAACCCTAGGACAGAAACCAAAATCCAACGGCGGCCTACTGAGCTCGCTAATCTGCCTATTGCCGTAAATGACTATGAAGCAGGCAAGGAAAATTCGATGAAAAGATTGACCTGTCCAATTCTTTTCCTCAACATACCAGGGGTTTAAGCTATCCATGGCTGGGGCCAGAGTAGTAGAGGAAAAAATGGCTTGGAGCAAGTGAATAACCATGGGCGGTTGAAAACTAGGTCAAATGAAAAATGGGTGCTGGGTCATTTAACTAAAAGCAGACCAAGACCTAAATAGGCTAAAAGACAGACTTTAACCACGACAGGGATGAAAAAACTAAAATGTAAATAGAGAAAAACCAAAACGGTAAATACCAAACCCCGTAAAAATTAAATCTCCACACTTTGTTTTACCAAAACTGAAATCACAACAAGGAATGAAGCCTACCTGGAAAAAGGTGGCTCAAAGGTTGGTGAAAAATATGGCTCAGACGCTGCGTAGACTCCAAGTGGTAAATTCCATAAGGCGCGCTTCAAACGGGTTTTCCTTAACAAACATTAACAAACCGTAACACTCGTAACAAAACCCCCAAGGCTATATATAGAAATAAAAAAGAGCACACATTAAATGTGGTGGTTGGGGCATTAAAACATTCGAGCAGAAAATGTCGTTTTGCACCCAAGTTTGAAATTCATCGGCATCACAAGACATTGGGGAGGGAAAAACGAGCACCTTCTGGTAGCATCAGCTCAAAACAAAATATTTAGTCGCAACTGTCGGCTTGCTTCGTAAAAAACCATCTGCAAACGGCATCATTAGGCTTATTTGACATTGCAGCGGTGAAGGACCGGCGATAAGCTGTAAATTTTTCCTTTTTCGTAAAAAAAAAATCAAACGCCTACCGACACTGTCGGAGATAATGTACTTGGAACGCCTAACCAAAGGCTTATTGGTAGACACACAAATAGACACCCGATCGACAATTATATCGTGAGTCGAGCCAACACCTCGGCGACAAAAGGAAGATCCAGCTGCAACGGTCAGCTAGGCTATGGTGAAAAGGCCTACCGAAGAACTGTCGACTTCAAAGGAACAAATCTGTTGACCGTACTGGCTCTAAAACTCAAAGCTATCCACAACTGTCGGCTAGAACTCAAATTTTTTTTCGACACAATGTGAAATTGGCTGGAAAGTGTCGGGCCGGAAGTCAAGTTTTTCTCCTCTATGTCGGCAAAAATCCAAAATTTCTTCCAACACACGTGGAAATGATTTTTTTTAACTAGAAGCAAAACTTTTCAAACTTTGTCCATAATAAAAGCTAAGTCATGCAAACCAAAATTTAAGGGGCAAAGAAATCAAAAGTTAGAATTCTATGAAGGGAGCCTACAATCATCAAAAGTTTAGGGAAGTGGTTGCAGTTGCAACAACTTGGACTTCTTCTTCTTTGTCTTTTAGATCTTGATGCTAAGTAGTTGTTCTACAACATATATAACTTAGTCTCGATGTTTCACTTCCCCTATTTTGGGGTATGCTAGTTTTTACAACTAATATATTATAGTCAATCATTAAAATCATTACTCATATTCAAATAACAAATTCTTTAATAAATTTAGTTATAGCGGTATCCATTCATTTAAAGATACACAACAAATATGATATCAACATCAACTTAATAAAATAAATGAACTTATCTTATTTCCGTAGATTTGATCGAGCTTCACCTCTCATATAGGAGTAAACTTTCTACCTGACCATTTGCACCGATCATACGACTTGGCTCACGTGAGCTGTCACATCATGCAGTGCTGGTCGTCCGATCGGTGCAAATGGTCGGGTAGAAAGTTTACTCCTCTCATATATATATAAATAACTTTTTTAATTTTTTTTTTTTTAAACATCACACCCCTAAGACGACCATCCATTTGGAATACAACCAGTATAAATAAGCAGAACAATGTTGACACTTACCAATCCCCACAATTTACACGCTAAGTAAATTAACAAGGAAAATTTTGTTATGTTCTCTTAATGAAGACCTTCTTTATACACTGTATCACTAGTAACTAAAAGGAAATAAATTAGCGGTAGTGATTCCAAGCCTAAATTCTATCCTCCAACCAAGGATGAAAAAGGACCATAGCTAAGTTCATTATTAGTTCGATGTGTGTTGGGGCGGTGAGCTTTCCACAACACGGACGACAACATTCACGATATCTTCTCATACATCGATTTCGTAGTTTCTTTCTCTTTTTCCACCAACATCCACACCAATAGAATATCTATTTAACCGCCAAGCCCTAACTATATTCTAAACACCCCCATTTTAGTAGATAGTTAATAATCGTGAATTACAACAAATGGTACTTATTAGGAATATGTATATTTAGATGATGTATAATATTTAGTTTTCAATGCTATATATTTACAATACATAAAAATATTATTTACTTTGAATACTTTTTATACCTTTCACTGGAGGTATTTAGTTATAGTTTAACTAAACAATATTTTTTAATTTTAATGAATTTATATATTTTTTAAAAGTTTTAAATAAGTTTTATAAAATTTATATATTAAATTAATATTTTAAAAATACAATTATATTTTTTATTTTTTTAAATCTATTTTTTTCATTTTATGATTGGTTCAGTTTAATGATTTGACTAATTTTGTCTAGTGTATAAATGAAAATGTTAGGTATAAAAAATATTTAAAAATATAAAAAAATTAAAAATATAAACAATATCAAGTGTCTTGTTTATTAAAATCGTAATAATGACTAGTCTTAATAGATGTGTCAATCACATCACAATGATTTACTATAATTCTATCACTATGTACAACTTACACACACACACACACACACACACACACACACACACACACATCAATATATATACATCACAATGCCAAGTTTAAAAGAAACGCGGGGTGGTCGAAATATATTAAGCGTAATATCGGAGATAAACAAGATTTCCCCCTCTCCCCTACCCTATTTGGCATTTACATCGATAAGCTAGAAGGTTGTTTAGAGGAAGCAGGTAGTGCCGGTACGATCTTAGATGGAATAGCCATCATCCTTGTTCTCTATGCTAACGATATTGTTCTTTTGGCAAGGACCATCTGATCTTGATAAGCAGCTAAAACTTCTTAAGGATTTTTTCTCTACCATGGGTATGTTTGTTAACACTAACAAAACAAAAGTTATGATTATCAAATCCAAGAAGGATACTTACGCTAACTTTGTGTTTGACAATATAAACTTGGAGGAAGTGTCTTCTTACAAGTACCCAGGAATTGATATTCATCACAAGCTCAATTGGAACTATAGCATTGAGAAAATGATTAATGGAGGGTGGAAAGCTTATTTTGGTCTTGAAAATAATTGTAAAGCAGCAAACCTTGTGATGTGGGATAAAAAGAAGCTCCTCTTTGAAACTTTAGTCACTCCTGTTATCTTGTATGAGTGTGAGGTTTGGGGTTGCAGCATCTCTAAATAATCCTAGAGAAATATTGAGCAAATATAGAAGCGGTTTATAATGTATAACCTCGAAATTAAAAGAAATACACCCTACCCCATTCTCCTTATAGAAGTGGTTCTTTCCTCTATCGAGAGCCTAGCTATGACTAGGAACCTGTTGTACAAGCACAAAATCAATAACATGGGAGACCATAAACTTCCTAATATAGATTTAAATTCTAGCCAAAACCACCTAAGGCTCAAGGGAGGTTGGTATAAAGATACTAGGGCCTGGTTAGACCATTGGGAGATCGACGAAAATGTTGCATTGCAAAATATTAATTACATTAAAATTATTGTTACTTCTAAGTTTAAAGAGAAAATGTGGTGTGAGAAAGATTTAGAGGCTAAAATAAAATTAAGATATTATAAGGAGGTCATCAACCCTACTCTAAAAGATTAAAAGTATCTCTCTGTTTTAACTAGTTCAAAGAAAAACCTTAATATAGCCAAGATAAGAACGAACTGTCATGAGCTCCATAGTGAAATAGCTCGTTGGGAAGTTCCTAAAACTCCACGGATGGAAAGGATATTCCATATATATGAGAATATGAACATTGAGGATGAAAATCACTTCCTCTTAGACCTATGTTTCATAATCTTTGTTGCAAGACCGACCTTCCTAGCTTTTAGCATGTCAAAATTATAGTGAGCTCGAGAGACTTCTCTCCAATCTCTTTGAGCATATGAATACAATTTTAAAACAAACTAAATAATTCATTTCTTTAGGTTCGATAGACCAAAGTTTCGTCTCATGGGACGTTAACCATCATCATCATCATCATCATAATGTTTTTTAATAAAAATTTAGAAATAAAATCTAATAATGTCAAGTGTCTTGTTTATTAAAATAGACATAATGACTAATCTTGATAGATGTGACAATCACATCATAATGAATGAATATAGCTATATCACTATATAGAAAATTTATTTAGATATATATTTTTTTAAATATATATAAGAACTTTAACATATTATAATATTTTTTTATATAAATTTATTGAATAAAATTATTAAACTAAAATTTTTAAATAATTTTTTGATATTTAATTAAGCTTTTTTTCACATTTCATATACTAACATATTAATGAAGCTAAAGATTGATTTTTTTTAAAATTTCTAAAAAAATATCTATTGGTTTATTCAAACAAATATTTTAATTAGTAATATTATACAAACTATTTACCAAAGTTTAATAATTTATTTAGCCTTTTTATTGTTAATAAAAAAATTATATTTTATTTTGGTAAAATTTAACTTTAACTTTAATTTTGACAATCAAAACATTTCTAAATTATGAGATTAAATTTGGATTATAAATAATTATTAAATTATAACATTTTTAAATTATTAAATTAAATCTAAGTATGTAACACTATTAAATTAAAAATGATTAGATTAAATCATTTCTTAAAAAAAATATAAACAACTTGTTGTTAATTTTACTTATTTTTTATTAATTCTTTTTTTCAACATTTTTAATTCACAGTATAATCCTTCATAATAAATTTACAATTAATATTAATCCTCCATGAGTTCGACTATTTTTATGAACGTAACCTATATTGAGAAGTATTATAATTAATTGTCAAACGTTTTTTTAGTGTATAAACTATATATTGTATATTTCTAGCATATAAACTATTGTATAATTTTCTACCCATAATAACTACTTATGCATTAGGATAGATTTATATCTTTTCGTCGTTCCGTTACACTAATAAATGAGTAATGTTAACTCAATTCCATTAAATCCATTCAACCTAATATTTTTTTAATATACATATATATATTTTGTCGAAAATAAGATAATAAATATTTATAATAATACCTAACTTCACTTAGGATAATTTATTAATAATACTTAGCTTTATGCTAATAATTAGGTTATAAGTTTTTATTATCTTATAGTGGATACGTACTCTTTCTTAGAACAAGAACCTATAAACTTAAGTCCTCGAGTGAACATTCACAATTCACGCTTACTTAGGTTCCTGTGGCACCAAGGTGTTACCTGATATTAATAACTTGGATCCTCATGGATTCATAGTCGTTCATCTCTCCCACTAGTGTATTCATGCCCATATCGTTCTGTTGCGTCAATACCTCCAGTATCTTAGTCTACAAATTTAATCCACAACTTAGGTATTACATAGTAATACTTACATTGCTTTACCAACAAGGCCATAACGTAGAGCTTCTCACAAGGAAGTTGTACATTGTACATTTATAATTGTATTTTCCATTGTAAAGGATTTGAGGGAGCATATGGGATATTACAATCCTACCCCCCCGCTTAGAAGTAACATTGTCCTCAGTGTTGATATCTTTAAAAACTTATCTGCAACTTTCAAATGTCTTTGCAAATATCATTCTTCACTTATCTTTTATTGCTTAGCATCTCTTTTGATATCTTCGATGTTTCTTTTATTTCTTAACCTGCTCTTTACACAAACATTGTTGGAACCTACAATCTTGATGGTTCGTCACACCTCTTGATATTTTGGATACAGCCGGTCTATAGACGACAAGAGACTAGCAGAGCAGTCGATTGAAGTCAGTGAAACAACCGAACATTCAATTGAAAAAATGACGAAATGGTCGACATGACCGTGGTCATCGTGACTACAATGTAACCGGCTAAACTTTAGCACGTTATAGTTTCTATGAAAGTAGTCTAGACCAAAGACCCCTACTTATCGACCACATCTTCCCTACTTTCAGGAGGTTGATTAGATATGAAAACTATAAATAAGCAACCTGATGGGTTGTCTAATATATCGATTTGAAATGTTTATCATGGTTATTATGCATTGTAATGTTCTGATGACAATGCTATGTGCTTAAGTGCTTTAACGATGTCCCTAGAAACCACCTTTTCTTCTTGGAATCTTATCCCCTTCATTTGTTTTTTTGCTCTATAGTTCAGGCCAAGAGGTTTCTTAATGTTAGCAACCTGTGTCAACCCTTCTCTTTACTTTGTTAGTAAGTATATTTTGGTTGGACGCATATGCTTTGTAATTTGTCCTGAAGTATATTATATTATCCCACATTCACAGGGAGTATTAGTTGTTTAGATTAGACAATATACAAGTACATGTTGAGGATAATGAAAGCATCCATGAGTTATTTTGTATTGAGATTGCTCAAAAGAGGTTTCCCCCTCAAAGTGGACTACGATCAATACAAACTCTTATGTGCTATGTTATTTCTATTATATTGTGCATTTCCATTACTTATTACACGAGGATCCTCACATATGACATCTGAGCACTTTCTTGGGCTCGCTGGGTGTAATTTCTACTAATTTGTTTTCTTTTGCAATGCTTTACTACATTGTGATTATTGCAGTTATGCTTATTCTTTGCTTATGTATCGTTCATTACAGGTTTGGATCATGGAATAACCCCTATATGCTTAACTGTGGGAAGTACTTGAGCATAGCCCAAAAAAATCACTGTGAGGAGTACCACAGGAACCCTGAAGTAGTTGGCCATTGAGAGGACATGCTAATCGAAAAGGGAAATGACCCCTACCTGATTGACTAGTTCCCACCCATGAGGTAAACCAAGCCTTTGTTCTTTGTGGCAAAGCAGTTATTAGTTTTACCTAAGTTGTGGAGTGAGGGGCACTTCCCCAATACGTAAGTCATTATACAACATTGGTGGTTGAGTGAGGAATATGAAAATACCTAGGCTCCATATCTATTTCTATTTGATAAAGCATGGATTTCATTTGTCCAGAGGCACCACAGATCAATTCTGCTGAACAAAAAAGAGTATAAATTTCTGGTTTTTGACCATATCTTCTTTGTTTTAACTTTGTTTCCCTTGAAATTTTAGTGGATCCCCCGTAATTCCATTCTTCATATTTCCTTGCTTCAGGACCCTATCCCAAATTCAACTTCCCGAATCTTGAAATCCCACATTTGTCTATTTTAGGGTTTTCCATAACTTTTTCGATTCTCACCCAATCGTCTTCAAACTTTTCCATACTTTTCATTTCTCATTTCTACTTTTTTGTCCCTCTTTGACAAATTTTCCCATTCTTTCACCCCACTTATGAAATTCTCATTTTCGACTTCCCTGTCTCTTAGAAAGTGTCCAAAACCTAGTCAAACCCCAATTACCCACCCAAGTTTTTTCCAATTCCAAATTTTTCTTTTTTAAAAACCTTTCTATTTTGTTTTTCTACCCTTTCCCCCCCAAAACAAATCCTGGCTACAGTTGTCACCCACACAGGAGAAAACAAACAAATGGAACACGAACTTGCCACCCTCAAGACCAAAATCCAAGATCTAGATGAAAAATTTCTTGGCCTCCATCTTTAGCATCTAGTCATGAACAATTGATGACAACCCAATTCTTCTGCAGACAATGGGTTCTCTTCTTCCAGTAATTTTTGTGGGTCAACAATTGATTTTCCTCACTTCAATAGTGATGATCCACCTAAATGGATTTAAAGGGCAGAACAATATTTCAGTCTGCATAACACTTTTGATGTCAATAAATTCCCACTTGGATCCTTTCATTTGGAACATGATGACCTTTAATGGTTTCGTTCGTACATCAAGGCTCATGAATGAACAAATATTATAGATAATTTCCAACTCATCTTGTAATGATCTAGCCCTATTTATTTTAATGAATTCACATGAGCACTCACCAAACTTATCCAATGTAGGACTATGAGGGAGTATCAGACAAAATTTGAGACACTAGCCAATCACATAGAAGGATTATTTGATGCATTTGGAAGGAGTTGTTTTATCAGTGGTATGAAGGAAGCAATCCGATCCGGGGTTAAAATTTTCTATCCTTATAAAATTATGGAAGCCCTAGGGTTGGCTAAGTTGGTGATGGACAATAGCATGGCTCAACAATGCTCCAAATCCACTTTTATTCCATTCAGAAATATGGTTCCCTAAAGACCTCCAATCTCGCCAGCTCCTAGAACCACTCCTATAAAGCATTTGTCTGAAGTTGAGATGCGGGCTTGTAGAGAAAAAGGGTTTTGTTATAATTGTGATGAGAAATTCACCCAGGGACATTGATGTGTTGAGTAAAATCTATATCTCTTGGATGTGGGTTATCCTCCTGCACCTAAAATTTTTACGATGCTCAGGATCCACTAGATGATGAGGATGGCATTCAACAGCTACTTGTTGACCCTCCTTCTCAGGTGAAACATCCATAGATATCTATCCATGCATTAGTTGGATTGACCACCCCACAAACCATTCGGATCAATGTTTTCTTCAAAAATATCCCTCTTACAATACTCATTGAATCTGGGAGCAATCATAACTTCATTGACCCTAGGATTGCCAAACAGGATGATTGTTTTGTCCATCTTGGATCCATCTTTGAAGTCATGATTGACAATGGGGGCACCTTAACTTGTAAATGGAAGTGTCATAATCCGTGAATCTCTATTGGATATTATAACTTGCACTGTGAAATGTTTTCCTTCCCCTTAGGCGGATGTAATGTGGTTTTGGGTGCTGAATGGTTACACACACTTGAACCCATTTTATGGGATTTTTTTAATCTTTCGATGCAATTTCTAGTCAATGAAAAACACACATTGAAGGAATTACAACTAGTGTCTCTCAGCATAATCAGTTCACATCACACAGAAAATTTCCTTAATAATAATTCACATGGTGTCTTCATTCAGCTCCATTTCACTCAGATGCAACTTTCGGCTGTCTCAACTACTACCTTGGATATACAACAAATTTTGGATCGATATGGATGTGTTTTTGTTGCGCCAATGGGATTGTCAAATTCAAGAGAAGAGGACATCTGTAATATTCTCCTTCTTGGAAGCGTTTCATGTCCCAAATTTTGCATTGGGTCACAATGGCCTAATCACATTTTCCATATTCATTAGAGGTTGTTAGATTGATGTTAAGGGTCAAATAATTGCCAAGGAGGAAAATTACTAGTTCCTTAGGTTGGGGGTGGAAGATTTGGGATTTGGAATAATGGGGAAAATGAATGATATTTGAACATTAGAATGGAATAAATATTTAATGAATGAGCTAAATAAATAAATACAATGGAAACTCAAAGTGGCAATTGATCATGAATACACATGGAAGATGTGGGACCCACACAAGCTATATTTCTATGCCACATGGAATCCTCCTCTTGCAATTTCAAATCCATGGGAATATTAAATGTTCTTGGATGATTTAGAAGGCTAATACACTTGTCCATATTCATCATAGGTCTAATTCAAAAGGAAATGTAACTTACATGGGAGAGGAAGAGTCATTTTGGAGCTAGTGAGACAGTTGGACTAGATTCCCTAGCTCTATGACAACAACGATGAAGATTCTATGACACCTATGACACAAATAAGATATGAAGGATGAAATATAACATATATGACATGTCAAGTTGAAACAAATAATCCAATAGGGTGCTCATGTGAGTTGGGTAATCTCAATGGGTTCTTACTTAAATTGGGAGAAGATGGAAGGCTAGGAAAGGGAGGACACATGGAAAACCTTGAGCACACACCCTAGTTCAAATTGGTTTGAGTTTGTGGATGAATTGGTAAACTTAGAAGAATAAGCATGTTTATAAAATACATGGATCAACCAAGAGAGGAGACTTTTATCATTTGATAAAATTGCATTTGTGAATTGAGAGAGCTAGTGGATGACTAGTTTCTTGCCTTAGCCAATTTTGAGGGTGAAAGATTCCCATCCAAGTTGGTGTTTGGAGAGGCCAGTAAGGTATTTCATGTAGCTTTAATGTATTTGTATTTTCATTTGTAAGCTATAGGGCATCTCGTGGTTCCTTCTATTGCAGCACTTTCTCTCAACCATTTGTAGTTTCTATTGCATATTCTTTCTGATGGAGGGATTGCGCTTTGGGTGAGATATTGATCTCTTTGGGAAGATTATAATGCCCCATTATTTTATGTTATGATATAAATTATCTGTATTTTAAGTTCATAAGTATCTCAGGTTGAAATACTAAAATATTTCATGTAAAAATGTTAAACAATGAAGAAACGGTGGTGTTTCCCACTACCTTGTTGTGAACCAATGTAATGTTGATGGATTTGAATGGATAAGTAAACTAATGATGTTTTATGGATGGATGGAATTTTATTGATGTATTATATTATTTCAATGTTCTGTACATAAGCAATTGGAGTTATTTTGTTGAGTTTCATAACATTTGGAGAATTTTTCCTATCATTTCCCCCAAGGTTGAAACTAGTCTTTTGCCATGTGATTTAAGGGAGTTATAGCAGACATTAAAAGTTGAATTGTGATGCATATGAGTTAATATTTATTTCCTTTACACTTCACCTTCTTCAATTCATATATTCGACTTGGATTGAGTGCATTTGGGAAGCCATTTTCAGTATTCATTGTGGGGGAATTAGAACCCCAAATTACTAGTCAAAACTCCTACATCAACCAGAATCTTAGACATGTTTGCCAAAGGATTTAGAGGGTCATAAGGATTCCTTGAACATCATATTAAAACCCTAATATTATTCATATACCTTTTGTGAATATTTGGGAGCATTTGGACCAATTTGGAGACCTAGACATCAAAACTAATCAAAGGTCGAAATTGGGAAAAAATTGAAAAATTGGTCATTTTAATAAAATTCTTAAAAAAAGACATACACTAGTATCAAAGCATGATATTGGCCCCTGATTTGGTCTGATATTTATGATTACAAGAATTCAAGGACCTCCATTATATATTGAAACCCAAAAGTTCTTTTGTTGAAGAGGGAACTATGACTAGGGATGAAAAGGGAACCTCCTATGGTGGTGATGAGCATACAAAAATCATGGAACCTATATTTGAAGACATGACCAATAATATTATGAAAGGATTCCAATTGTTGGCTAATAAAGGTTGGAGAAAATATATTGATTTTAATAAAACCAAGGGGAAAATTGTATCAACTTTCTTGAAGGAGAAAAAGGAGGAGACCCATGAACCACCTGTTTTGAAATAGGTGAAGTAGAAGAAGTAGTACACGAAGAGGATCGAAATTCACTCGCAAGTGACTCTAAAAAATATGGATATAAATCACATGAGTATGAATAAGTTTCTATTGAAAATACTGAAGATCATTTTGAGACACATTCTACTTTGGAAATGAAATAAAGAGCATCTACTCATGGATGCTTGAACTATGAAGGAGTACCTATTGATGGGTGCTCACAACTCTATGTTGGTGACATAGAGATCAGATTTCAAAATGTTCTTGTAAGACAAATTTATATTGAACATGAAAATGAAGACCTTGTAGCAGTTGAAGAAGATACAAGATCGACTTCCCCATCACCACTGGAGCTTCATGAAGTTGGTCCAAGCAAGAAGGAAGAAGATGATGAGGTTCATTTGCAAGAGCCTCATTTTATTGAAGGGTCCTTAAATATGAATGAATAGATATTTAATGGAGTTTTATTTGCAGGTGTGAGATACATGGAAGCTCATGGTTCCTTCTATTGCAGCACTTTCTCTCAACCATTTCTAGTTTCTATTGCATATTCTTGCTCATGCAAGGATTGCGCTTTGGGTGAGATATTGATATCTTTAGGGAGGATTATAATGCCCCATTATTTTGTTTTATGATATAAATTATCTATATTTCAAGTTCAGAATACTGTCAGGTTGAAATACTGAAATATTTCATGTAAAAAGGTTAAACAATCAAGAAGCAGTGTCATTTCCCCACTACCTTATTGTGAACCAATTTAATGTTGATGGATTTGAAGGGATAGGTAAAATATTGATGTTTTATGGATGTATGGACTTTTATTGATGTATTATATGAGTTCAATGTGCTGTACATAAGAATTTGGAGTTATTTTTTTGAGTTTCATAGCATTTGGAGAAGTTTTCCTATCATTTCCCCAAAGGTTGAAACTAGTCATTTGGCATCTGATTTAAGGGAGTTATAGAAGACATTAAAGTTGAATGGTGATGCATATGATTTCATATTTATGTGATTTACATGTCCCCTGATTGAATTCATAGATTTGAGTTGGCATGAGTGTGTTTGGGAAGCCATCTTCAATATTCATTATGGGCCAAGAGGCCATTTACACCATCATAGTCCGCCTGGTTGTTGGTTGTGGTGCCCATGCATATTCCGTTGATGTGGATCATCTCATGCGATGGGGAGTAGATTACCCATGCAGCCGAGGTGAGGTTCAGGTACCATCTGCTTGCTCCATCTGTGAATCCCATATACCTATCTGAGGTGTGCTCCATATGAAGCAATGAGAGGAAACGATACATAAGACTCAATTGAGAAAAATGTGTAAAAGAAAAAATGGAAAGAAGATAATACAATTTAGAATGATGTCACTCAAAGGGGTGACATTAGGAGGAAAGTTGTTTGGACTTTTCTAGGATCAGCAGTCATTCCTTTGTGTGACACGATGAATCTTTGGAGACGGCCTGTCGTGACACAGAAAACACACTTGGATTGGTTCAAGCAGATCCTTTACTGGTGACATCGCATTAGGACTTGTCGCAAGTCATCTATGTGTTGTGTGTGGTTTTGCAACCGTGCAATGAGTTTGTCGAACAAACCAACATGATGTGTATAAGATTACGGAAGCAGTGTGTCATGGCACGCTGGAAGGTGGCTTCAACATTTTTGAGGCCAAAGGGAATGACTCGGTAGGCGAATGTGCCCCATGGGGTTGTGAATGCCATATTGTAACGGTCTTCTTTTCGGATTTGGATTTGGTTATATCCAAAAAACCATCCATGAAAGAAAAGGATTCATGTCCGGCGCATGCATCGATGATTTGGTCGATGAACAGGGAAAGGAAGTTGTCTTTGGGACATGCTCCATTGAGATCATGGAAGTATATACAAACACCAATAGTACCCTATTTTTTATTCATGGGAACAGGATTAGAAACCCAAGTTGTGTATGCAATGGGATAAATGAAGTTGGCTTTGTGCAGCTTCTCTATCTCGGCTTTCACCGCAGCCACTTTGGATGGATGGATGGGTCGTTACTTTTGGTGTACGGGTGCCACATCAGGCCATGTGTCGATGTGGTGTTCCACGATGGATGGATCTAAGCCAGGCATTTCAGTGTATGACCAAGAAAATATGTCACGGAATTCTTGGAAGAGAGCGATGTAGGCATCGACCTCTTCCGGGGAGAAAGATGCCCCCAACATGATTTCTTCAACGATCTCAGAGTTGGTTGAGATGTCGATTTTAATTGTTGGTGAAATGTTCGCCATGTTCCCTTTTTTGAAGGCATCAAGTGCTGGGATTGGGTTCTTGAACCAGTCAACCTTCCCATGGATGAAATCTTTGGTCTCCATGGAAAACTCTCTAGATTGCGAAACAAGCTCTTCCGGGAGGAAGAACGAGTGATGGTGCATGTCGTCCCATGGGTATTCTGGGGCAGTCAGAGCTTCAAGTATCCCCTCATCGTTGTTGAAGCAATGAAGTGATAGGTCTAATGGATCGTCGACGGAGATGAGTGGGTCAGTGGAACTGGACATCATGTAGATGGACATGGTGTCTACAGAAGGTGGTGGTGGGTGAACTTCTTCTATCAAGGTGATCTCAGACTCAATGGAATGGTGATGGAGGTCAGCAAGAGCCATTCGAAACTTGGGTAGGTCTTGGAAATGGTGGGAGTAGTGTCCATACAACCCGCAAAGAGCGCAAGCATGGTTTGTACTCAATGCCTTGTTCTTGACTACTGGTGCGATTGGGAGTTCAACCATGAGGATGTTTTCGTTCGTATCCTTGGCATCCAAATGTGCACAGATCACTTGAATTTCAAGGAAATTCTGAGCTGGATGGCCCTATTGTTCACAGATGGCATAAGGTGGGACTTGTCATGGTTCTGTAGTGGCTTTAGTGTTCTTTCCGCTATCCATTTTGGGTTGGGACGATGTAGGTGTGGGTGCGGCAGTTGTCTTATGCGAACTAGGTGGGGGGTGAGACTCAATTGCAATAGGTTGCACCGGAGTTAACACAACCTGGGGCATTGTTGGTTGAGTTGGTGGAACTAGATACCACACTGGGATCCCCAATGTAAAGTTGGGTGGGCTTAAGGTGGCCATGACAAGCTTGCTCATGACACCAGGTGGGGAAATGAGGAAGGGAATTGTATGGACTGAAGATGAGCCCACATAACTCCCAGCTAGTTGCATGTGGGGGTGAGGTAGTGGTTGCAGCTGTGTGTAATGCTACTAGTGCGGGTGATGTTGCAGCTGTGGACGATGTTGTGGTTGGGGTTGGGGTTATGGCTGGGGTTGTTGTTTGGGTGCAGGAGTGCTTGATGAGACCATGCACAAGTCTACAGTTTTCTTTTGTGTCAGTGGTGGTGACACCAATGGGAAAGGAGCCATCATGGTGGGATTGGTAAAAAACCCTGGGCCCACATTCAACAGTGGGGAGGCTGGTGTGTTTTCAACCACAGTGTTGGTTACAAGGATGACATTAGCGTGTGCTTTCTCCCCTTGCGACTCAATGGTGGTGATGGTAGGGATAACATTGGCGGGCGTTGTTAACCCTTGTGGATCATGGTAGGTGAGCTAGTCAACCGTCACAATCTTCCCTTCATGGGGGAACATCATGAGGTGGAAGACAGTTGACGTAACGGCTCTCATGGTGTACATGTAACTCCTCCCAAGGAGGAGGTTTTAGTCCAATTAAGCGTTGACTACTTCGATGTCGATCAGGACTGTCTTCTCGGCTAACATGATGGGGACATGGGGAAGGATCCCTTGGGCTTTAGTGGGGTGTCCATCATAAGCCTGCAGAGTCATGGACAACGGTTGCAGAATTGGTCATCCAAGCTTCTGCCAAACCAAGGTAGACATGATGCACATGGATGCCCCCTCATCCACTATGCATCGATGCACAACCAAGTTCCGGATGGACACCGGGTTTTGGAAGGCGATAGTGGAGGCCATGCACGGCTCTTCGTTCTCTATGTCAAATGTGATTAACTTGGATTCATAGGGATCTACTGGCCCTAGAGTGGCTAGTAAGGCTTTTCAATGCGTTGGGCACATTTTAAGTACCTCAAGAGCAGACATGGCAGTTGGCGTCTGGGCCAAATCATCCACAATGCTATAGCTAATTGCAGCTCTAGCCATGGCATTATTGGTGATTCTACGTATGGGGGGGCATGGAAATGGGGGTAATTGGAGAGGTAGGTTGGTTTTCTTAGATGTGGATATTGCTAATGAGTCGGCAGGTTCGGTGGTGGTATCATACTGATTTCCTCTAGTCTATAAGTTGACCTCTTCAGTGGTCATGGCTAGCAGGTGGTGAACACCTGTTTCGGTCGTGGGCAATTCCCTCAGAGCATTGGGATTGGCCTAGGGAGGGGGAGCGATTGCCACCAGTCCTTAGACTGGTAGTGGGTTTTGAAGCACCATGGGAGGAGGTCCTTGTGGTGCCTGGTTGGGTTGGGCTTGATTGGGAGCATTGGCGGCCTGTTGGGCCTCATTTTGAATGGCCTGCTTAGCGCGAGCCATGAGGGGACACTAAAATGTGTAATGCCCATAAACATCATAGAGTGTACAAGTTTGGTTTGTGTTCAATGGAGCATTGCGTCTTGGTGCATTCTGACATGGGGGGTTTATGGCTGGCCAGTTAGCCATGACATTATTGGGAGGGTTCGGTTGCTGACCTCCACCTTGCAGTTGGTTATTGCCTTGGTTGCGGGGCCAGTTGTTTCTAGCTTACCCTTGTTGATTGTTGGGGGCAGGATGGTTGGGATGGTTTTGTTGTGCGAACACTCATCCCAACAGAGCGGGTGGAGCGAGGGTGGGGGCTTGAAATTGTTGCACTGGTGGTGCATAGTATATTTGTGGGGGTGGTGGTGCCACAAATGTGGTCATTTTCCCCAGATACTAATGTGTTGGCCAAGCCATGGCCTGATCCTGCTACAGTGGCGCAGGTTGTGCATAAGAGGTTGTTGCTCCGGACTGGGACGTCATTCTAGCATATTCCGAAGCTTGGTTTTGGTAAGCAACATTAGCAGTGTTTGTTGGTTATGGTGTAATCGTAGGTGGTGTCGGTCGAGGCTGTGGTTGTTGGGAGACTTACCCTATGATGTCGTCCGTAGCGTGGGATGCCCCCGATGCGTTACGGTAGGAGGTACTTGGATGAGGAGCGTCTAGAATGACAGTGTATAGGTATCCAGACTGGGCATAAATGAGATCAAATTGTTGGGCTTTCAGTATGGCCTCTTCTTTAGATTGGGGATGTTCAGATGCAACGTCCTTTGCAATGGGTGGGAGAAAATTCTTAAGGAACCAATCCAAGAAGATCCTGTCATCTAGTTGGATTTTGCATAAGCTACGGTGTCGCCTCCACTCATGGATATGGTCAGTTATGTGAGTGGCGGTGCTTTGGTGATAGGATAACAGGATCTCCACCCCCTTGTCATATCTGACAGGGAGTTGAAAATATTGTAGGAACATGAAGGTGAGGGAGTTAAAGTCGGGGTACTTGGCTTGTGGCAGCTTAATGTACCACTTGGCCACGACACCTGTAAGGGTGCGTTGGAACAACCTCAGCCTAATGGATTCGTCTATGATGTTGTTGGATGAGCACCATAGATGGAATGTCATTATGTGATTTTGGGGACATTCCCCAGCTTTGCCTTCAAACTTTGGGATGTCTAATGGAACTTATTTGGCATGGGTGGCCAGAAATCTTGGTGGAGGATGGGGTTATTCACTAATATAGCCAAGTTAGGCAAGTTTATATGAGCCATGAAGGGCAGATTTGACCCCAAGTTGATGTGGGATGGGGCTACAATGGGGGTGGGGTTTGCAGGTGCATAATGCATCTGCATGGATGGGGGTGCTTGTGGTGGCACCATTGCGGATGGGCCAATGCCCCCAAGTGTTGTCGGTGGGATGGTATGGGTGGCAAGAGAATTGCCTCCACGTATGAAAATAGGGGCAATGTAGGTGGACGATGCACTGCCCCCCTATGTGGCTGGAGGGGCAGTGTGTGTGGAGGGGCCACTGCCCCTGTGTGTTACCATTGGGCTAGCTTGGTTGGTCACTATGGGTGGTGGTAGTTGGATAATGACAGTCTACATGACTGTGCTTGGACTGATTTCCAAGTTGTGGGTGACATGTTGTGATGTGGACATGGGTCCACTTGCTAAGGTTAGGCCAGAAAATGGATCCGGGTTTGCACTAGACACGGGGCTTGATGGTGTGGTGTGGAGGTCTGGTTTAGACTGATATGGGTCTGAATCAGAATTAGAGGCTGTGTGGCCCTCTGATGGTGTGGGAGATCACTGAGAGTGGCTTTGATGGTGTCGATCAAGTGTTCTTAATGGTGGTGGTTCACCTCTTAGGCATGAGGAAGATCATGGAGGATCAATTGTGTTCGCTTTTGTGTATGAAACTAGTGGGTATGAGATTCGGACCCCAATTTCAATGGCTTCCTATTGGCTGAAGGTGGTCTCTCAACCACCAAGACTTCCAGAAGACAGCGCTTGGCTTTTTCCTCACGGGTGCTTCTACTCAATCGAAAGGGGTCATTTCCCATTTCGCTTGGCAATTCCTCTCAGTAGCCAGCTACTTTGGGGTTCTTGTGGTACTCCTCACAATGAGTTTCTGGGAAAAGCCCAAGTACTTCCCACAATTGAAGCAATCAGGGACTTATGTCCTCAAAGACTACATAATTGATTGAACTTAGTGTAAATTTGGTAAATTTTAAGGCTTACTCAGCGTCATGAACTGAGTTGGGTTAATTATTTGGTATAGTGTGTTGGTTTGCTTGGTTGTTGCAGTATGGTTTATGAATTCATTGTAGATTTCATATCATGGTTTTGTATGCAAACATAAATAGAAATTTGTAAGCAAGTACAATGATTAACCCTTGATTGCTGGCCTAACTAAATTTCTACCTCTCAGTGATATTATTCTTCAAACCAAGAGAAGGTGCTGGGCTCTCAACATAATGGGACTAAGACCATCTGTAATCCTTAGGTCACCTCCCGGATGCTAGGTTGGTCAACAGGGAGGATGCTTAGCACCGTGAGAAGCCGTCCTTCTCTACCCCCTCTACCGTCTAGGTCACCCGATTTTAGTGGTTTGGGAAAAATACCATGGAGTGCCTAGATCTATATGAGCTTACCCTTCGTCGTATCCCAGAATACCCCAGAGGGTGATGAATGGGTAGAGGAGGAAGGGGGAAGCAAGATGGTTATTTTTAAGTTACTTTTAGTCAGATTAGTTCATTTTATTAAGCCTTAATGATTGATTTAACATTTACACATTGTTCATGAATTGATTTGCAGAAAATAAAAACTGGAACTAAAAAAGACCTACAATGTTGGACAAAGGTAGCTGGGCCGCATTAACAGTCCTCTGAAACTGAAAGTTACTATCAATTAAACTTAAATTCAATTTCTGTGTGATAGGCCGCACATTTCTAACCAAATCTAGCGAGGGGGGCATGAGATTTTTCCAGAAATGAGCGAGGGGGTCGCACAGAATGCGAAAAAAGATGCAACCTAAGTTTCTAGGCTGAAGTCACGCCTGTTTTCTCATTAAGAGCACCCCAGTCTCACCTTTTTCCTCGATAAGATACCCCTGCTCCGAAAAGGGGTTTTTTGGTGAGGCAGGGTCAGATCTGGCCAACATTAACTGGTATTGGGGTCAGTCTGACTCGTCTTGGCCTATCAGAGGCTTTGGCATGGACTAAAATAGGCAATAAACAATATTTAAGATAGATCTAACATAAGATTTCTGAAAACTAGGGTAAAATTGAAAAAACTTGAAAACTTGAAAATTTTGGACCAGGGATCCTGTGGGATCGACCTGGTATGGTCACCAAAGTTGTAGTGAGGATTTCTCCTCAATGCAGGAGAAAGAATGGCTCCCTTGTACATATAGGGCACAAGGGTAGGTTCCTACTCTTTGAAAACAGGAAAAAATGAAATGGAAATAGCATATACAGAACATCAAATTAAACTGAGCTAGAGTAAACAAATGGCTGCAACTGTAAACTAGATCTAAGAGCTAATAACAGAAAAGAAGAATCTTTGTGAACCCCTCTGTAGAAAATGGGTTAGGTTTCTGCCTCCTTGAAACCTGCAATCAAACTAAGCTACAACGATGGCAAACCTACAAACAATGTCAACAATAGAACCTACAAATAAAAATAACAGTTAGGAAGCAAAAACAATTAAACAAACATGAAAAGAAATGTTATACCTCACTTGGGTTGAAATGGGCCACCATGCCCTAGCTCATGGGAGCACCTCTCTCTTGGTTGGGAAGCAATGGATTGAAGGGATGGAGATTGAGGAGAGGGAGTGTGGGTGGTTTGAGAGGCAAAGGTCTCAAAGCATCCATGGGAAGCATAACAATATGAAAGGGAGGAGTGTTTTGAGAGTAACCCCCCACCCTCCTTTTATAGCTTTTCCAAGGGGTTTTAGGGTTTCAAGCCCTTGGTCAGGGCTTTAGCCCCTTTTTGAGGGCTTTATCTCCTAGGGGGCTATTTTGGGATCCTTTTTGGGGTTTTTAGCCCTTTTCTTCATCCTTGGGCTCTTTTGGAGGTGTGGGGGTCAAATGGAAGGTATTATGGAGTGAAATGAGTGTTGTGAGATGGTATCCTTGGGTGGTGTAGGCCATTGAGAGATATGTGGGGGATTTTTGGGTTAACATATACCTTTACCTGAACTTTGTGAATATACGCTATATCAGAAGGATGAATTCCAAGAAAGAAACTATTGTTCTTCGTGGACATAATTATGTTTTATGGGTAACAGATATGGAGACCTTATTGAAGAGAAAAGAAATGTGGTAGTTTATGAAGACTACCATTGTTGATCCAATGGATTCTAATTCTAAGTTTTCTTTCGATGTCAAGAAGGAGGAAGTTGTGGGCATTATCACAACCTAAATTTTGACGGAGATTCATTTCCATACAAGTGGTATTGACTGTCCTCATGTCGTATAGACCAAGTTGACGACTCTGTTCAATAAGATAAATGAATGAGAAGTAATGCAGATAGAAAAAGAGTTCATCTCTCTCGAACCTCTTTACATTGATTAGATTGAGGAATATCTATCTCGTATTAAGGAACTACAACTAAAATTGGGTGAATGTGGTAAATATTTTCCAAATAAGGATGGACAACTTATCGAGTTGGTTTTGGCGAATTTGAATAAACCATATGATGTATTCTGCTCTTCCTTTTGGGCTAATTGGATGTCAAGCAAGAAAGATGGTAATGATTTTAATTTTGATACTTTATGTGATTTGTTGATCAAGGAAAAACAAAATTTTCTTAAAGAAGGGATGCATGGTGTAAAAACTAGGATCTCTTATTGAAAAGTAATTTCAATCCAAATCTTGAAGAACATAATAGACATGATCAATGCCAAAAATTTATCAACAAACCTACAAAATGGAAGACCAAATAATCGTCGCCATCAATGAAGAAGAGTAAGAAGAAGAAGACATGTCTGTACTGTTCAAAGGAGGGACATGTCAAGAAGAGTTGTTGGAAGAAAATGAAGGACTCAAGGTTAAGAAATTGGAGGATTCTGCCTTGACTGGGTACTTCATCATCTGACCTCCTAAAAATTATACCTTCTTTGTCAGTACTTCTCAAGAATTACATGCTCACACCAATCAGACTGACTCGATGGTGGACTATTAATGTACTCATCACATGACTAAGCATATGTCTATGTTCTCTGCCTTAGGCGATGCTCTTGAAGAGAATATTTATGTTTCTGATGATTATTCCCTCATTGTCATTAGAAATGGATTTTTTGAATGTAAAAAGGGTTGTACATCCAACTTCTATCATGTGCCGAGTCTGAGTGAAAAATTGTTGTAAGTTCCTCAATTGACAAATACTAAGAATATTGTTGAATTCTGGTCAGATCGCTTCATCATGAAGGATCTAAGGCATGGAGGGGAAATTGTTTCCCCTATAATTTTGGATTCTAAGGATGGACTTTATAAATTATGTGATTCCTGGATGATTGGACTGACTGCACTCATCGCCCATGCAGACGGCGTAAGTCAAATTTGGCATGAATGATTTGGTCATCTAAAAACTAGAAGTATGAATATGATGGTAACTCAGAATATGGTTACTGGTCTCCCAAATATTGTTCTTCCTGATGGAGTTTGTAGAGGATGTATGCTTGGATAACATCATCAGGAACCCTTTCATTTGGGAAAATCATGGCATGCACATGGACAACTAGATCATATTCACAATGATATTTGTTGCATGAAAAGACCTTCACTTGCATGTGAAAAGTATATTTTGACATTTTTTAATGATTTCTCTTGATTTATATGGGTTTATTTATTGAAGAATAAGATTCAAGTCTTTCAAAAGTTCAAGGAATTTGGGGAAATCGTTTAAAAGAAGTGTGGTTGACCCTTAAATATTTGAGATATCTCAACAATTTAAAAGATATCTCTTGCAGAATGAGAGGAAGAATTGAACCTTGGTAGAAATTGCTCAATGTATACTATAAACAAAAGAAATTCTGAGGACATTTTGGGCAAAAGTTGTCTACTACTCAAACTATCTTCTGAACATTGTGCTAATGAGAACAGTCATCGAAATGACTCCTATTAAGAAATGGAGCGGTCAAAAACCATTTCTCGGTCACCTCAAAACATTTTTTTGTGTTTCTTGGGTGCATATTAGCAACAACCACAAGAAGAAAATGGATGCAAAGGGGCATGATTGCATCATGATGGGATACTCTGCTGAGTCGAAATACTATAGAATGTTTGATCCTATCGAACAACAGATCCTATTGAGTCACATTGTATTCTTTGATGAGACAATGTTAGGTAATCATATATTGAATTCCTCTCTTGTTCCTTTGAAAAGTGATCCTTTTGATATTCTTGAAGAGTTAGGATCGACTGTATCCATTTCTGGAGTATCAACTAGAGCGACGAGTTCTCCGGAATCGATGGGTGGTCGGTCTAGTATGATTGTTGAAGTCAAAAATTCAACTTCCTTGACTGATCAAAATTGACTCGAGTCACCCATGACTTCCTTACCTCAGTTGTATATTAATACAATTGAAGTTACTCGGCTAGATGCTTACAATTCAAGTATTGCTTAGAATACTTGCAACAAAAAACAATACAGAAACATTGGTTTGATGGCATGTGTACTTGACACCTCTGATCCTGATACATATTCTAATGCTCAGGGTGTTTCAAAATGGGAGAATTCCATGACTATTGAAATCGATTCCTTGAAGAAGAATCAGACGTGTGAACTTGTTCCTCGACAACAAGGAAAGAATGTCATGAACCGTCGAAGGGTCAATAAGATCAACTTTACCTCTAACAGTGTTGTTGGATGCCACAAGGGTAATTTGGTCAGAAAGGGCTTCTCTCAGGAAGACGACATTAACTATACTGAAACCTTTTCTCCTATCATGAAGATGAATTATGTTCGAGTGATCCTTTCTATTGCTACTTGTTTTGGTTGGGAGGTTCACTTAATAGACGTGAAAAGTGCATTTATTCATTCACATCCCACTGAAGAAAACTATGTGGAGGAACCTCCTAGTTTTGTGATAGAATCTAGACGTTTCTATCAACTCAAGACGTCATTGTACGGTTTGAAATAGGAACACCATGCTTGGTATGAGAATATTGACCATTTCTTTGTCAATCTTAGTTTCAAACATTGTGAATATGATTAGAAAATGTATGGATTACATTTTCATGTGTATACTCTAATTATGGAATTGTTTGTTGATGATTTAGTCATAACCAAAAACAATGTCGATCTTATTTTGGGTCTAAATAAATTCCTTGTTGATAACTTTAAAATGAATGGCATTGGTCTGTTGCATTTCTTTCTTGGAATTCAATTTTTTTAAATGGATGATGGTATATTTATTTCTCATTTTAAATATGCCTTAGATCTCTTAAAAGGATTCAAGATGGATCACCACAAGTCATGTGCTACACATTATCAGTCAGGAGTAAATTTTTCAAAATATTGCAACCTTCCATGAGTCGACCCCACTCTTTATTAAGAATTAGTCAAAAGCCTTATTTATCTCACACGTAGTTGACTAGACCTAACCTTTTTTATTAGTGTCGTTTCCAGGTTCATGCAAGATCCTCATGAAAGTCACTAGAAATATGGAAAGATAATTTTTTTGTATATTAAGCATATGCATCAGTATGGTATTAAGTGTTTTCACAGTAAAGACCCACTTGTCGGCTACACTATTTATGATTGGGGTAGTGACATTGATGAGAGAAAATACACTTTGGCTATGTGTTTCGTATGATCTCTGTAACTCCTGTCTGTTCATGTAAGAAACATAAGGTATTATTTATTTTGACTACAGAAGCCAAGTATCATGTTTCTGTCAATGCACGAATAGAGGAAGTTTGTATCCAACAGCTTCTCGATGAGTTTGGATTTCCTATTCAAGCCTCTATTGTTATTTACTATGATAATCAAGGAGCTATTCAAGTTGTTCATAATCTCATTTCTCATAGCAGGATGAATATGTTGAGCTCCATGTTCATCATTTGAGACAGTCAAGGCATGATAAAACTATATCTCTTCTTGATTGCAGGATAGATGATCAGGTTAATGATATATTTACGAAGTCTTTACCAAAATATAATTTTGTGAAACTTCAAGCTATGTGTGGGCTTCAGGAAGCTGGAATTATGGGGGGGTGTTGACAACAAGTAATTTCAGCTCATAAATTTCTAGAGAATTGTATTGATCAGAAGTTGTTGGAACCTACAATCTTGATGGTTCATCACACCTATGGATCTTTTGGAGATAGTCATTCCATAGATGACAGATGACTAGCGGATTGGTCAACTAGAGTTGGAGGGACAACTAAAAAGTTGGTTGGGAAAACAAATGAATGTTTAGCAAGATTGTTGTAGGAATAAATACAACAACAGACTAAAATTTGGGATGTTGTATATTTCTATAGAAAAAGTATGGACCAAATACCGCTACTTGTGGACCAAATCTTCCCTACTTTTAAGAATTGGTTAGATATGGAATCTATAAATAGGAGAACCTATGGGTTGTATAATATATCAGTTTGAGATGTTTGTCATGGTCATTATTTGTTGTGGTGTTCTGATCACAATGATTTATGCTTAAGTGATTAAACAATGTCTCTAGACACCACATTTTCTTCTTGGAATATTGTCCCGTTCTTTTGTTTGTCTACTCTATAGTTCAGGATGAGAGGCTTACAACAAACATTACAAGAAATTTCCAACATTTAGCATAAAACATATGCAAGATATGATTTTTCAAATCAAGAGAAGCATAAATATTAATTTCTTTTACAACATATTGTTGTTGTTTTCATGACAACTCTTTAAAGTTTAGTTTTACCCTTAAGGATGTTCTTGCAACATTTGTCAGTCATACATGACATATATAAAATTCATAATCTAAAACAAAATCATTCATGCATTTTCATTTTATGGCACTTGGCCTTTCTATTTATAACATCTATAACCATACCTTCTATTTGGTCGTACATGTACTTTTAATATTTTTCAAGTTGTTTTTCAACATAAAACAATTATATCAAACTTTCAGAACATATAATCATTCCTTTCAACAAAGTCTGATTTTTTTTAAGTTTTACAAATTTGTATATCAACAATTCTTTTATCATGTTTATTGCATTAGGATTTACCTCAGATATAAAATTTGCAACTGATACTTCGTCTTTCATCATTGATGATCCATAGTTTTTCAAATCAACATCAATTATTGTTGATGCTCCAGAGTTCTTCCAACTCAACAACAAATACCATTGATGATCCAAATTTCTTCCAACTCAACTTCAGTTTACCAATGATTCTCCAGAGTTTTCCAACTCAACATAAATCTATGTATACATACCATCGAGTTGAGTCTAGCAGTTAGAGAGGAATGAAATAGGGAGAGTGTTTCTAGATCAAGTATAATTACCAATAGGATTTATTTAATCATCGTTATGGCTCATGTAAAATAATTCTATCCCATCAACTCTAGGATAAAATATTGAGTGCTCAAAAGGGTATCCGAGATGGAATTGTATTGTGGCAATGGGAAGACTTGCCTCCTACAATGTCCCGTATCTATTGTTCATTAATTAGTTGAATATCCAATTTTTATAGATTGGCTCCATTTTCTATAAGGTTTGTTATAGGTCAAAATGACACATCTCTTCCTGTGACCACTTTCCCATGATTCCGTCACATGTCGACACTTCCATGAGGACACTTCATGAAAGTCACTAAAAAAACACCTAACTTGGAGGACCCATATCTTGAGTTTTGTGACTCCATTTGACCTCATATTTGCTCCATTGGAAATATATTTCAGTTAGATAAAACTTTCTAGAAGACACCAAAGTCTGAAAATTCCTAAAAGTACCCTAAAAATGACATTTGTTGATGTATACGTGAGTTGCATTAAGGAAACCCACGTATGGTACGTGACTTGCTGTATATAATACTCGTGTATGAATTAAATGCATGAATTTTTGGATTGAAACCCATGTATACCTCCTGCATACGTGACTGATGTCTTTGTAACCCATGTATTCCTCCTAAAAATGTAAAAAAAAATACTTTTTCCGAAATTCGGGTAAGTCTGGGTAGTTATGCAACTGAGTCCTTCAGTTGTAACTACTTTGTCTTCGACCCTAACTCTTCATAAAGCATATAAATAGAGGTAGGGAGGTCCATGAGAAGGGACTTAAATATTTTCATTGTTATTCTGAAGGAATTGGGACTCTCTTTTCCCACAGCTTTTCCCTAGAAGCATTCTCCTTGTGTTGGAGAGCTTGGAGGCTGAGTTCCTTGGAGAAGAGAAGCAGCAGAACCAAATCAAGGTTTCATGAGGTGTCGAACTTGAAGAGAAGGTATATTTGTACTTGTTTTCAAGATTAATGAATATGTGATGTCCTTGTTCTTCCCAAATAATTGTTCAATGTGTGATTGAATCTCTATTTATGATCATATTATGATGTTAATCAGATTATTATTTCATGTTTATTTGATTATCATTGCTTTATATGTGGTCATATTGGTTTGAGCAAGGTATAATTCATTTTACAGGTTTCTTGGAGCAAGAGGACCAAGAGGACCAAGAACAGGATTGAATGGATTCTTGGATCAACCTTCGTTTGTCTAAGGTATGAACCATTCTAATCTTTGATCTTGATTGTATTTACTTACAGAACCATTTGCATCTCTCTTTCAACCCGAGTACGTTGATGGCCTCTAAAACCCTATCCATAGGAAAATTTCCTTTACAATAGAACCGGTGACTCTGATGGGGAGAGGCTTGTCTGTTTGGGGTTTCTCTATGTTTTCTTCTAGCATTTTGTAAGGTTTCAGGTCCTTCTTACAAGTTAGGAACACCTTTTGAGTCTATTGGAACACCTTTCCTGCCTTCCTAGGTCAGGTTTTGACCCTTTTTGTGCTTTTTGTCATCCATACGTGACTTTCAGGCTAAACAGTCACATTTCTATGTTGTATACGTGACTTTCAATACCTATAACCCACGTGTCATAAATGACCCGCCTTAAGGAAACCCGTGTATGCACTTGAATTTGTGTTCTTTCATCATTTTTTAGGGGTTTTGGGTGATTTGAGGGCTGTTTGTAGGATCTTCGAGGGTCCTCTGCATGTGCATGAATCTTGAGAGGTTTATTTATCTCTGTTAGGTGCTCTTTGTCTATCTTGTAAGTCTCTTTCAAGTCTTTGAACTTGTTTTCACTACCTTCCCCCCCACCTCCTTCTTTGGCTTGACCTTGTTGGACAAGGTACCGAGCAACCTCTGTTTGTAGGTTTAGATTGATACTTGGGACTTCTTGAACATTGTTTATGTCAGTATTATTGCTCAGTCTCTTCATTCCAAATTTTTTGGCTTGTTTACTTTTGTGAACCTTCCTTTCAAGAGAGGTTATATCCAACTTTAGGGAAACCTAGGGTTTGTTTGTGGGGTGTAGAGAAGTTGTCTATTTGCTTTTCTTACATTATGTGCTTGCACTAGTTGATAGGCTATTTTTCTTTTGCATTTATAAAAGGAAAATAAAGAACACATGTTTTCTTTATATGCATGTAGATTAGTTTTTTAGTCTAGATTGTAGGGCATATCATTGTTTTTGAAAAAAAAGAAGAAATTGTTCTTTTGTGGCTTTCAAGTTTCTATTTGAAAAGAAAGAGAATAGATTTTGATTTTTGCATTTCATTTCTCTTTGCTTAGTCATTTTGCTTCAACTGTGAGTCAAAACACCACATAAGTTTCACACCATTTACCCTTTGACTAAAAACAACCTTTTAAAATAAACGATATAATTTAAAAATTATTAGTAAGTTTTATTTTATAGGGTCATACACCAACTAGCTTAGGCTAGACTTTTGGATTAGGGACTTTTAATTTCCACAAGTATAAAATTTCAGACATAGTTGGCTAATCACTAGGTAAACCCTTTTCTCTATTGATTGTATCAGGGAATCTCTTCTAAAATGGGAGTTAAGCACGAGGCCACATGGAGGCTTAGACTAAGGAGATAACTCTCTGATTCCTTGTCAAAGCGTAGACCAATATTTTTGCACATCTGGGGATTCTGTCTCAGACAGGGTTTCAGGATTTGCTACCCTGCCCATGCGTACGAACCAGGCTTGTGACTGTACCCCCAGACTATTAGTATAGTTAAGGTAGCCTTTAGTCTCTTTGACATCTACGGTTCATATACAGGTACACCGAAAGGCTATTTCTAGTTGACCTTTCACAGGATTGGAGGGTAACCCCAGTAGAAGGTGTGGGAGGGCAGTGGGTGATTCCTCTGCTTGTGCTTAAGAATATCTACAGGGATTCCAAGTAACTATATATCAACTTTCTTTTGGAAAGCATATCTTGTACTTGTTTTTCTGTTTGTCTTTAGGAATTTTAAGTGAGTGCTGTGTGGTTTGTCTATACTTAGTGTGCCTTTAGGTGTGTTCTTTGTAATTTTGGTTTCCTGTAAACCCTAGAATTTGTCTCCTAGTTTGAAACTATGGATAACACCCCTTTGAACACCAACCAAGAGATCCCCATGATGGGAAATACTTGTATTATTCCTCTGAGAGGTAATGTTGGTGTTCCCTTGATGGCCATCCTGAAGATACCTAGATTCACCCTAGGGCTACCAGTTTGGTTGTTTTCCACTCCAACTGTCTTGAATGCTCATGATGCTTCTCAAGTAAGCTCCTTATATCAAGGGAATCAAAACACTACTTCCCCTTCACCTATAGTTGATTCTCCTACTCCTTCTACCTCATGCGGTGAAGGTACTGATACGAGTAACCGACAGTCTAAAAGGAGGAATAAGAAGAAGACACATACAAAAGCGGGCACCCATTCAACATATGCAAGTCAAGTTGATATTCACCACCTAGCCTCTGTAGTTCATGCTGGGGGCATCTATCCAACCTATACAAGTCATGTTGGATCTAAGAACTCAATCTCTACAAGTCAAGTTGATCTTCATCATCTAGCCTCTATTGATCATGCTGGTGGGATCCTTCCAACCTTTCCAGGTCATGTCGAATCTAGTCACTTAGCCTCTACAGTTCATGCTGAGGGAACCCATTCAACCTCTGATGTTTAAGTTGAACTTTCCCATCCAACCTCTGTAAATCATGCCGGATCCATCCACCCAGCCTCTGAATTTCATGCTGGGGGCACACACTCAACTGCTACAAAGCATGTTGATCCTAACCATTCAACCTTTGTTGTTCATGTTGGTGGTGCCCATCCAACCTCTGCAGGTCATGTTGGACCCAGTCTCTCAGCCTCTGTAAGTCTTGCTGGGGGAAGTCTCTCAACCTCTCTTGTTCATGCTAAAGACAATCAGTCAACCAATTCGAGTCACTTTGACCCTGTTGAAAAGACTACGCGTTCAAAACACAAGCCCACGTTTCATTGTAAGATTTGTTAGGGAGACCACCTTACTTATAACTACCCTTCTATCATATACGTACAAAGAGTTTGGTTTCATGGTCATCCCATTTTTGAACATTCTGAAGTTTTTCAACAACCAGCCTCTCTTAGTCAAGTTGGACCGAGTCACCTAGCCTCTGGTGGTCATGCTGGTGGAAAACACTCAACCTCTGTAGGTCATGCTGAGAGAAAATAGTCATCCACTGCTAGTGATGTTGATACTGTTGAGAAAACTAGTCGTTCGAAGTGCAAACTTAAGTTCCCTTGTAAGCTATGCGAGGGAGATCATCTTACTCACCAATGCCCTGCTATCGCAGAGGTGCGAAGAGTGTGGTCCGAGACTAAAGAATATTCTTCTCCTAAACAACTTATAATTTCTCAACAACCTACTAAACCTTTGATTGATCAAGTGGTCGAACCAATATCAGCTTTGGTTGATCCCACTCTTCTTTTGAAGAGTGATCTTGATGTGATTGAACCAATTTCAGCTTTGGTTAATCCCACTCTCCCTTCCGGGAGTGACTTTCACGAAGCGGTTGAATCGATTCCATTGTCGATCAATCCCACTCTTCCTTTGGAGAGTGAAGTGTCTTCTAGTCACATTTTCTTCACTGCCAGTTCAAAACTTACTGAACAAGAGGGCACTAAACTCTCTTTGGATGTACCCCCACCAAGCTCTCGGATTGCTTCCTTTGATTGGGATAGCCTAGTTGAGGCGTGCCTTCCTTCTGATGCACCTTTCAAGATAAAGGTCAAAGTTGAAGCATACATTATTGCTCATTGTATTGTTAGTGAAGAAGCCTCAGTTAGTATATTTTCTTCTCATTCTTGGCAAGGCATGGGATCTCCCAACCTTATGTCGACTACTAGTCAGTTACTGGAATTTGATAGAATAACTTGTATAGCCTTGGGAATTCTTGCTCAAACACCTGTTACTTTGGGTGGGAAGACCGTCTTAGTTGAATTCATGGTGATAGAAGACCCCTTGGACTTCAATATGCTCCTTGGACGTGATTATGTCTATGCCATGCAAGCTATTGTGTCAACATTCTTTCATGTGATGCACTTTAATCGTGGTGAATAAATTGTCACTATCGATCAGTTGGATTTTCTTGATCCACCTCCAAACCCAACTAGAGACCAGGTCTTTCCTTTATTGATTCCCAATGTTTCTATAGACACTACCCCACCACAGGTGAGCTATGTGGCCTCATGTACTTTGCATGCAATTTCTATTGAGAAGCAGCCTCTATTTTCATGCTTACCTTCTCAGGACTTGGTCCTAGCAGTTGACCAGGTGAGTCATCCTATACAAACTATGGAGCATGCTCTCCACTCTGTTGATCCATTTGAAAGTTTAGACATGTGTCCTATCTCCGATGATCACCTTCCTTTGGATGAAGTCTTCCTGGAGTCTTTGATACAATTTGATGTTCTATTGGATGTTGGTTCAATTGTGACTAAGTATAACCCTGATTTTCCTGGTAAGCCTGAACTTTCTTCTTATTTTGGTCTTGTTGAGTATTTTGACTCTTCCTTTGAACAGCAAGTCAAGAATCCTGATGAGATTGATTTTTCTTATGAATTTTTCAACTCCCATGATACTGAGTTTATTCCTGTAGACTCTATCTCCCTTGTTTATTTTTTCTCTCCTTTTGAGGTTGATCTTACTGATTATAAACTCTCAAGCCTTGGTGTGATAGAATCCTCTTTCATTGATTATTCCTTGACTACACATTTTGTAGAAGATAGAAAAACCACATGGATTTCTTCCAAAGTGACCTGCATTAGATCTTTTATTTTGAATGTGATCCTAGTGTTGTTGTTTCTTAGAGACATGATTCTTAGTTGGATTCACAACTGTTTACTGGCCTTGTCTTGTTTTTCAAGATGTAACTGCATTTGCATGTGCCCTTCTCATGCTTATGAGCCTGATGTAGTCTTCCATGCTTTTAGCTCATTGTATAAGCCCTCATCTTTGTTATCTTCGTCACTAAGCCTTGTATCATTTTTCCTTTGCAACTTAACACCTTTTACCATGAGGAGACATTCCTCGAGTGTCTTTATCTTGCTCATGTTCCTTGCATTATGCATAGGTTTGTTCCTCGTGCTTGGAACTAGTTTCGCTTTCCTATGACAATCTTCTCCTCGCATTTAGGGCATTCATTTTGCTCTCCTTCGAGCTCGTTAAAAACAATAAGGAGGCCACGAGTTGAATTTTTTGAACTCGTTAAAACTTCACGGAAAATATATTGAGTTTATTTAGGCCCAGTTCTGACTCCTCAAAATAGACTTGACTACTGAGTAAACTTGTCCATTCAGGCTCGTTAAGAATATATGAATGGGCATCCACATTGATGGTAGGTTATAACTTTCTCAGACCATGTGGAATAATATGAGAAAGGAACACTCTCTTTTATTTGGAATTGAGAAGAGTATTCTCAGAAATAGGATTATCGCTTTTTCGGACCTCAAGGACTAAACTTACAGAAAAGGAGCCCCAGTATGAGCTTAGTTTTCTCTTTTTCATGCTTTGGACCTAAACATGAAAATATTTCAAGTGTACTTTATGTCTTTGTCATGCTCATTAAACCCTAAAGAACAAAGCATCAAGTTTAGTATTGTAAGCCCCATTTCTCACAATCAAATGGATCTTTCCGAGTGATCTTTCCTTCCTTCACACTCGTAAAACTCAAGCTATATGCTTCTTTTGAAGGAGAACTGGGTAGGTGGTAATTTAACCTTTTTTGGACCTTCCTGACTAGATACGAAAAAGGTGCACCTTACTTCTTTGGAAGCTAAGAGAGTTCTTATGTGGTTTGTTTTATACTTTTCCAGCCTCAGCAGACTAAATTGGACGAAAAAGTCCCCCCCCTAGAGTATTCTTTGGAGTTTTCAGACTCTCTAAATTATGAAAACACCAACGAGCATGTACTAGTTTGGGCTCATAAAATCCACGAATCAATGCTTTATCAAGCATTCTTCTCTCTCTTCTTTGAGCTTTCCAAAAATGAAGAAGGTCTCGAGTTTTCTTTCTTGGAATCGTTAAACCTTTACAAGAAAGAAGGGAAGGGAAGTTAATTTACATGTATTTTACATCATGGAAGCAAGTCTCGTTTCCTTGAACAAAGCACCAATTTTGAGGCTATGAATAGTTGGGTCTCATTTTTTGACCTTATCCTGAATTAGAGTTTCTTACTCCTCCAGTTGGTCTCTTTTCCAATTATATGCAGAATCTGTCAATGTCTCCTACATTGCAGATTTGTGTCATTGGTCGTTTTGTGTCAAAACATGCCTAAGTCACTTTTTGTGTCATGCTTACTATTCAAGGATTAAACCTTTGATGGCCATTCTATAGTTTTCTTGACCTTTTGGGTCGGCCATTCCCTAGTATCAGTTCATTACATCATGTCTTCGGTGGTCCTTGTTGTGAAATTCTGTACCAATTCTAGATCCAATTGGTCTCTAACTTACCTCATGTTGGATGATGAAGGATGCCTTAATGCCTTCCTTCCAATGGATCTCTTCTTATTGACTGCAACACACCTTTCTCTAGGGATGATATTTAGAGTTTTATGACAGTACCTTGGGGATTGCAATTATCCGTGGGAATTTCCCTTGCTATCGGGTAGTGGGAATACCTTAATGTCTCCTACTCGATGGATTCTTTAAGTGTTCAACTTCAAGTCATTGTATTCACACCTATTAAAATGTACTAGGTACCTTAGGGACCATTTTCATTAATGGTGTTTTCCCTCGCATTTGTTAACGGTTCTCATGATTGACCGGTAATCAAACAGTTTCCTCCATGTTTGACTTCAGCTCCTTTATTCGCATGGTTAGGATTCGTACCTTTTTTGGGCAGTTTGGATTGAAGACCTTGGGCCGACAGTAGCATTGTCATTTTTCTATTGCCCAAGTTGCACAAGACCTTGTTACATTTATATGACATTTTGTTGAGACATAGATCCACCTTCTATTCTTGTGGCTATGATCGATTGTTGAGCATGGATCCACCTTGTTCATTTGTGGCCATGAATACTTTAGATTTGATATAGTTCCTTTTTGGATATTGAGTGACCATGATAGTTCCACCAGTTATATATATGTTGGATTCTCCTGTATCTTTATGGCGATGATTTATCTATGGACTTGTATGTCCCAGAGATCAGTTTTGTCTGACATTTATCTCTCTTTCAGGTACCTTTGTTCGAGCCTTTTGATCTTGGATTCTCTGCTCTCTCCATACTTATCTATATCCTTTATAATGTATTTCACCTATCATCTTCCCCTCTAACCTCATACATTAGGGGGCACTTTTTATAGCTCAAAATGACACAGCTCTACCTGTGACCACTTTTCCATGATTCCGTCGCATGTCGACACTTCATGAAAGTATATGAAAAAACACCTAACTTGGAGGACCCATATATTGAGTTATGTAACTCTATTTTACCTCATATCTACACTGTTGGGAATATATTTCAGTTAGCTAAAACTTTCTAGAAGACACCAAAGCATGCAAATTCCTAGAAGTACCCTAAAAATGATTTTTTTTGATGTATACGCGAGTTTCCTTAAGGAAACCCATGTATGGTACGCAACTTGCTATATATAATACTTGTGTATTCCTTCAATATGTGAATTTTTGCATTGAAACCCACGTATACCTCTTGCATACGTGACTAATTTCTTTGCAACCCACGTATTTCTCCTAAAAATGTAAAAAAAATACGTTTTTCGAAATTCGGGTAAGGTTGGGTAGTTATACAACTGACTCCTTCAGTTGTAACTACTTTGTCTTCAACCCTAACTCTTCATAAAGCATATAAATAGAGATATGGAGGTCCATGAGAAGGAAATTGAATCTTTGCATTGTTATGCTAAAGGAATTGGGACTCTCTTTTCCCACACCTTTGCCCTAGAATCATTCTCCTTGTGTTGCAGAGCTTGGAGGCTGAGTTCCTTTGAGAAGAGAAGCAATAGAACCAAATCAAGGTTTCATGAGGTGCTGAAGTTGGAGAGAAGGTATATTTGTACTTGTTTTCAAGATTAATAAATATGTGATGTCCTTCTTCTTCGCAAATAATTGTTCAATGTGTGATTGAATCTCTATTTATGATCATATTATGATGTTAATCAGATTATTATTTCATGTTTATTTGATTATCATTGCCTTAAATGTGGTCATATTGGTTTGAGGAAGGTATAATTTGTTTTGCAGGTTTCTTGGAGCAAGAGGAGCAAGAAGAGGATTGAAGGGCTGCTGGAATCAACCTTCGTTTGGATAACGTATGAACCATTTGCATCTCTCTTTCAATCCTAGTATGTTGATGACCTCTTAAACCCTAGCCATAGGAAACTTTCCTTTACAACAAGGTTGTTCTCTTTATTATAATTAATATGGTTTCCCTTTAGGATTATTTTTTATTGTTTATATGACTTGTTATTTGTTCATCTTTAATTTGTTCCAATTTTGCATTTCTTCTTACTTCATTTAACTTCCCATTTTTAATTTATTTATTCCCTAATTTTTTTTATTTACTTTTAGGGGAAGTCATATTTCCTACTAACATGCTTGACCCTCTCTAACAATAGAACATGATTTCTATTGTTCATCATTTCGGCCATCTTATTGTTACAAATGTTCACAATTTCATCAAACCACAATGCAACAATAGTATGTACATTATTCATGGACTATTTAATCTCAAACTTCACGTCACATTTCTGTTAGAATAATCAACCCATAGTTAGTTACCTTAGACATTAATTAATCCAATTTTTGTCTTATTTTCCTAGTTTCCATATTCCACCTTATGCAAGTTGTCCTCCACACATCCATAGTGGTCAAACTTGCTAAATTTGAGTCATGCAGCACTTGGGAAACCTCTTGGAATCAAATCTACTTTATTCCTGGCCTCCCTAGTGCATGTCTTCTTTTTTTGCTTTATTGCCTGCTTTTTCTGAGTTTTAAGGCAATTGGGAAAGTTTGACTAGGAGAAGTTAACTTGTTTTTTGTACTCATCATCCTCCACTCTTTTCTCCTATGAAAAGCATGTATGAGTTGTCCTTCCACCATCTATTAGCTTGCCTAATTGATTTTTCCAATTCGTGAGCTCCTAGACAGTTTTGGAAACTGCTTTATGCACCTATGGAGGATTTGCTTAGATTTAGTAAGCCTGCTTTTGACTAAATTCGAATGGCATCCTTATGAATTCGAATCTCTCATGTAATTATTTATTGTGGCAGCCTATGACTTCACAGGGTTTGCTATTGTACACTTATTCAATACAGATTAGTGTTCTGCTCCATATTCAGTCTTCTTTGTGAGTAATTTGCATGTGTAATTGGCAATTGTTGTGAGTGTAATTGTTCTAACACCTGGGTTCAATTTCCACATGGTATTAGAGCCTTTTTAGATTGATTTATCTCCTTCCAATTTGTTATTGCAGGTTTGACATCATTGACTGGGAGCATTCTGCTGACTGAAGGGACAGTTTCTGAGTTATGGATCAATCTCAGAAGATCATATTGACTCCATTTAAATTCTTTGAATGGAAAGAAGAGATGGAGATACTATTGAGAGTGAAATTCCTCTATGGAGTGACTATGGCAACAAAATCAGAGCCCAATGCAGCTGCAGAGAAGATTAAATGGCACAACAGGAGGGATGAGGCCTATGGTCTCTTGTGTCTGAGCATATCTAGAGACCTCCTTTTCCATCTTGATGGATTAACATCACCAAATGAAATATGGGAGAAGCATATTGATCTTTTTGGTAAGACAGATGAGATGAGGGGACATCAAATTGAAAATGAATTGATCTCCCTGAGTCCAAATAGCTTTGAATCCCTGCAACTCTATTTTTCCAAGTTCAAAGCACTTGTTTTGTAGCTAAAACAATGTGGGATTGAAAAGAAGGATGAGAAACTAGTTTTGGCCATAGTCTCAAAGCTTGGACCTGACTATTTAGTGTTTTCTTTGACCTTCTATGCCACAAAGTTGACAACTCGAGCCTGGAAAATGCCTAGCCTTGCAGATTTCATGGAATCTCTCACACAAGAACAAGATAAAATGGTGATGATGGGCACCATCAAACCTTCCAAAGACCAAGATCTATTTGCTGGAGATTCGAGGGTGGATTCAAAAATCATGAAGAAAGCTAAAAATCCACCTGACCAAAAGAGAGACAAGAACAAGTCTCCAGAGGAGCCTCAAGGCTCCAAGAAGAATCCCCAGAAGAAGAAGAACAAAAGAGAAATGAGCAAGTGCACATACTGCAGTAAGGGAAATCATTCTGAAAGATCCTACATGAAGAAGCAAATAGACATGCTGACCCAACTCCTGGAGAAGAATGGCATCTCCCTTCCAGACAACTCAAAGAAGAGGGAAGGAGGATCAAATTCAGAAGACAGAGAGAGATTTCATGCATTGGTTGCTGGCACATCAAGCTCACCTAGTTTCATCATTGATTCTGGAGCTTCAAGACATATGGTTTCAACCAAGGAGGAATTCACCTCACTTGACATGTCGAAAGTTCCACCAATAGTACTGGGAGATGACTCTCTCACTGAAAGTTTGGGCAAAGGGAGGATTGATCTTGACCATGGTAAATTCAGAAATGTGTTGTATGTTCTAGGTCTTGCCTCTAACCTCTTATCAGTGTATCAGATGACCCACACAGGGTCTCCAAAGAAGGTCATATTCTCCCCTGATGAAGTTGAGATCACAGAGATCTCAAGTGGTAAAGTCATTGCAAAAGGAGTTGCAAATCACACTTCGAAGGTATACATGTTCTCACACTTCCTACCCTACTCAAACCCCTCTACTCTTCTGATTCATGCTAATGAGGAAAGCAAGATTTGGCATGAAATATTTGGCCACCTAAATTACAAGTATATTTCTGATCTTAGTGAAAAAGAAATGGTCATAGGGTTAACAAAGATTAATTTTTTCAAAGGAGTTTGTCAACGTTGCATCCTAGGAAAACACCCAGAGCATAAATTTGAGAAATCTAGTCATGAGAGAACATTTGCACCTCTTGAGTTGATCCACAGTGATTTTGCTGGCCCATTTCCTCATATGTCAATGATTTAGGCCAAATATGCATTGAAATTCATAGATGACTTTTCCAGGTATTGCTGGGTTTACTTCCGGAAACACAAGTCTGAAGTTTTTGGCCTCTTCAAAGTCTTTAAGGCTTTGGTTGAAAACTAGTAAGGGAGGAAACTCAAGGTCCTCAGATCTGACAATGGTGGTGAGTATGTCAAGTCTGAGTTCATTCAATATTTTGCAGATGCAGGTATTCAGATGCAGCATTCTATCCCTTACACACCACAGCAGAATGGTGTTACTGAGAGGAAGAACAGATCACCGAAAGAGATGGAAACCTGCATGATGGAGGCTAAGACTTTGCCACCAAAGTTTTGGGCCGAAGCTATAAAATGTGCAGCATATATCCAAAATAGGGTGCCTCATAAAAATATTGATGGTATGACTCCTTTTGAATCATGGAGTGGGCACAAGCCAGATGTGACCCATTTCAGTATTTTTGGCTCAAGGGCTTGGGCTAGAATTCCAGCAAAAAAGAGGAAGGCTTTGCAGCCCCAAATACAAGAGTGTCTATTTGTTGGGTACTATGAATATTCAAAAGGGTACAAGATGATCAATTTTAGCACAAACAAATCCTTCATTGAAAGGTGTGTTCAATTTCAAGAAGAGCCCCTAGCAGCAGTGGAAGTTGGAGAATCCTCTTCACCACCAGAACCTCTGAATGTAAGTGAAGAGATAGTTGAACATGATGATTCTGATAAGTCTGATAATGATGATTTAATTGCAGATCCTAACAGTCCTACAATACCAAAATGGGCAGCCAAGACCATTCATGCAGCTGGAGAACTAGCTGGAAATCCTAATGATCCTAGGAGGACTAGATCTCAGTTTGAGAGTGCTCTGTGCATGAAAGATCCTATGTTTGTTGAGAAATGATATATTATGGTTGAATAAGACCCATAGACATATGAATATGTATCAAATTATCCAATATGGAAAACAGCCATGGAAGAATAGTTCAGCTCACTCCAAAAGAGCAACACTTGGGAGCTGGTTGATCTTCCCCCATGGAGGAAGCTAGTTCAGTGTAAGTGGGTGTACAAAACCAAATTTGCTGCTGATGGTTCACCTCTGAAGTGCAAGGACATATTGGTATCCAAGGGATACTCACAGGTACATGGCATAGACTACAATGAGACCTTTGCACCAGTGGCAAAGATGGACTCCATCAGGCTAGCCTTAGCCATTACAGCTTCAAAGCAGTGGGAGGTACATCACATGGATGTGAAGTGTGATTTCCTGAATGGAGATCTCACTAAATATATTTACATGTATCAGCCTCAAGGATTTTCTACTAACCCATCTCTTGTGTGCAGGCTAAAGAAGTCATTGTATGGGCTTAAGCAAGCCCCCAAGGCTTGGTATTCCAAGATTGATAGCTTTCTACTATCACTGAATTTTTTTCGATTAAAGTCAGATCCAAATGTCTATTTGAAGCTGATTCATGGTTCATTAATGATCATTGTTTTGTATGTTGATGACCTTCTCATTACAGGAAGCTCAAAGGATGAAATTGCCTCCTTGAAGGATGCAATGAACCATGCCTTCTCAATGACTGATTTGGGATTATTGAGCCAATTCTTGGGGCTCGAGATTGCTCAAAACAAATAAGGAATAAAAGTACATCAGTCCAATTATGCCTTGGATTTTCTGAACAAATTCATTATGAAGGATTGCAAGCCAAGCAAGACTCCTTTCCTTTTAGGAGTTAAGCTTGAACAAGCTGATTTTTCACCTATGGTAAACAATACACTGTATAGGAAATTGATTGGATGTTTGTTGTATCTTACACATACTAGAACTGATATTTATTATGTAGTGAGTGTGGCTTCAAGATACATGGATCAGCCTCATGAGATCCATTGGAGAGCAACCGAAAGGATCCTTAACTTTGTTCAAGGAACAAGGACTCATGGGATCTTCTACAAAGCTAAATCTGATCTTGATTTGATTGGGTTTATTAACAGTGATTGGGAAGGTGAAAACACAGATCGAAAGTCAACATCAGCATATGTGTTCATGCTTGCAGAAGGGCCAATTGGCTGGTTAAGCAAGAAACAGAGTGCCATTGCACTCTCATCTACAGAAGCAGAGTACAGAGGAGTTGTAAATGCAGCAACTCAATGTTTATGGTTGCAGTGGTTAGTTGGTGAGTGTGGCTTTGAATAAGAATAATCAACTACTATCTATTGTGATAATCAGAGTACCATTAAAATATGCAATGATCCAATTCATAAGCAGAGAACCAAACACATTGAGATCCATATGCACTACATCAGACAGCTTGTGCATGATGGCACCATTCACCTACTCGTCTGTTCATCTTCAGAACAAGTAGCAGATATCTTCACCAAAGTTTTTTGTGAGAAGACATTTAGCAATCTCAAATCACTGCTGGGATTTTTGATCATGCTGTGAAGCATGAGTGATGACAAGATTTCCAAATTTTGTTTTACTGTCCATGTTTAAGGGAGGATTTTTCCCACTAGGTTTTTCCCTCTTTCCTTGGTTAAATGGACATGCAGTATGTAAAGGGTGACTAAGCCTTGTTGATAGGCCCTATAATTTTTTGATATTTTACTCATAAGTTAGGATTAAGGGGGGGTGTTAGAATAATCAACCCATAGTTAGCTACCTTAGACATTAATTAATCCAATTTTTGTCTTATTTTCCTAGTTTCCATATTCTACCTTATGCAAGTTGTCCTCCAAACATCCATAGTGGTCAAACTTGCTAAATTTGAGTCATGGAGCACTTGGAAAACCTCTTAGAATCAAATCTGCTTTATTCCTGGCCTCCCTAGCACATGTCTGCTTTTTCTGCTTTATTGCCTGCTTTTTCTGAGTTTTAAGGAAATTAGGAAAGTTTGACTAGGAGAAGTTAACTTGTTTTTTGTCCTCATCATCCTCCACTCTTTTCTCCTATGAAAATCATGTATGAGTTGTCCTTCCACCATCTATTAGCTTGCCTAATTGATTTTTCCAATTCGTGAGCTCCTAGACAGTTTTGGAAACTGCTTTATGCACCTATGGGGGATTTGCTTAGATTTAGTAAACCTACTTTTGACCAAATTTGAATGGAATCCTTATGCATTCGAATCTCTCATGTAATTCATTATTTTTGTAGCCTATGACTTCACAGGGTTGGCTATTGTACACTTATTCAATACAGATTAGTGTTCTGCTCTATATTCAGTCTTCTTTGTGAGTAATTTGCATGTGTAATTGGAAATTGTTGTGAGTGTAATTGTTCTAACACCTGGGTTCAATTTCCACAATTTCATACATACACATATTGATACAAGAAATAGTTAAACAACTCACATCCAACATTTTCACATTCAATCCGTTTTGCTTAATAAAAAGTTTGAATTATCATATATCATGCATTTGTTCAATATGAATTAGTCTCATATTTTCACTACTATTAGCATACTGAAAAGTATTTTTTATTTATCTAAATCAAATGTTCATCAGCAACATAACATTTATGCCACAATTAATTTCTTTCGAGAGAAATCATGAAGTAAACAATTCAATTTAAAATTTGATATTTACTAATCATTTCCTTTTTTTCTTTTCTCCTAAAGCATGGACTAAAGCATAGACTTTAAAAAATACATGAGTCACTAACATAAATGTATTACTGGTTATTTGATCACATATTAAAACTATTAACAACGTCTAGCTAGCTTTTCCAATATAATCATTGTATTATGGGTATAATAGAATTTACCTCATTTATCACTTTCCATTAATTTCACCTCATTTTGATGAGACTTTCTGTAATTGTTTGAAACTTAATACTACACTTGTGACTACTTGCAAGGAACTACTCACGTCATCATTACTCCAACAAAATAAATTGAAAAGTAAACATTGTGACCGTAAATTTTCGCCTTGATTCATTCAAAAATCATTGTTATGTGTAATGTGAAATCTTGGTGCAACAAACATGTCGTTAGGTACAATTCCTGTAGATTAACTAGTTTCAATCAAGTGTGTCACTAGGTAATACTTTCATAACTAAACATTTTCATATACCTTTATTGGATTGAAAATCCTAAGAATCAATTGTAACATGCTTTAATATAAGCTTATATACCTATAAACATGAAGAGTTATTATTATGCTTACCACATAATGATATCTTCTATACATTACATAAAATGTATTCAACAAAATATACCATGATTGAACTTAACATGTGTTTACCTTTCTAGCATAATTGCAACAAGTTACATTTAAATCCATACTTGCGATGTTGTGGTCCATACTGCTTCTTTAAACACATAGAAAAAATCAACTATGTTAGTTTTCAAAATCAAACTTAAAGCTAGCATTTATATTCAACCGAAAAATATCAGATTTTCTATAAGATAATGTGCATTACAGTTGTATCCTACCAAATTCAGAATGCATACAATCCTATTTACATATATTATATAATTAAAATTTGATGATACAATCATACATCTCTATATAATCTCTAAATCATAAGGTAATTATTATTATGTTAGGGTGTACTAGATTTGTTGTTGTGACCTTGGTTTCAACACACATAAGAGGTATAGATGTTAGTCATTATCTCAATTTGTAAGCATCATATATCTTCAACAAGACATATTGTAACTCATTTTTATTTCCTGGTGTTTCATGATCATTTTTATGCAATATGAAGATAGATAATAAAATTTGTTCTTCCCTGTTAACTGTTATTAACCCTAATACAATTATTCGTAACATTTAATATGGTAACTAAATATAATAGTCATTATAATAAGGTTCACTTGCTAACTAATCAGGGATATTATACTCCTAATTATACTTTCTTTAGTTATATATGTCTTTGATTTTCTCCCATTATACCAAACTATGCAGCTATACATAAGCATAGCTATTTAGTTTATATAATCCACTTATGTGCTTCAAATATCAAGAATGGCATTAAAGTGTTCTAGTAAACCTTCATAAACCATAACTCATGTTGCATTTACATCACTAAGGTAAACATTTGTTTCAAATAACTTTGCATTCAACTAAACAATAGTTGAGAGTGTACACAACTTACATGTACGTGTGTAAGTCCATTAGGACACAATGTTGTTGCATTTATCTAATACCACTTGTAACGTACCCAATTTACTCATTACCATTTTGGGGAAATGGGTAATAATCTGTTTTCTCCAAAACAACCATAAAGTAAGCTTCAAGGCTTATCCAATCATTATAAATAAATTTCATTCTCATGAAATGGATTATGTTATCATGATACTTGGCTTAGTATTTGATTCCTACTTTATTAAATACCAACGACCAATATATGTTTATTCTTTAATTAAGTTGAACGACTGAAGCATATAAAGGAAACTCAACACCATATAATCCTTTACCATCAAAACATTACTTTCAAATAAAAAACACATTAGAGGTAACTCTCTTATCCAACTAGATGACATCCACTTCGATTCTTTTAATTGGATTGGAAATGAAATAGAAACTATATTTCTTATTAAAAGGAGGCATCCCTACCAAATTCACATCTAAAAATATCAATAAACAAGGATTATTTTAATAACCCCCTTAGATTTATATGTATAAAAATTGGGCAAATTTCCCCGATATAAAGAAAATTTGAAGACAATTTAATCAATAATATAATATGTACATATAAAAAAATTGGTTAATCTTTCATTTTATTATATAATGCTATAAAATCTTAGAAAATATTTCACTACATTATAATATATTGTAAAATCGTGGTGAACATTTCAATGGATTATAAAAAATTGTAAAAATTAGTGAATCTTTCATTGATTTATACAATTTTGTAAATAAATGGTGAATCTTTTTCCAAGAAGACTCACCATCTCTCCGATTCCTAATAAATCACAATTCATTGTGATTTCACTTTTCCTTCTAATATGTTTATCTTCATATTATTTCAATTCTTTTTGACACCAATTCTCATACAATCACCCAAACCAACCAATGCTAAATTGAACAACCTAATTGCTGAAAATGTTATGTAACTTCTTTCTCACCGAATCATCTTAATTCTAACTGCTATTTCAATCTTCAAGAAGAATTAATACTAAGTCAATCTTCAAGAATAAATCACTTGTTGGAGAAAAAGAAAATCACTCTAGTAAGAATGGAAATCTAGAACTATTCAGAAAGATAAAGAATCTATATTAATTTTTCAAGAAGCTAAATCCAATCACCACTCATGCAAGAATGACAGATCAATTCTATACTGATGACAAGAAATCCAAGCTACAAAATTCTCAATTCTACTCGAACATGAACTACAACCACACATTCATCTAGATCTGTTTCAGAAGTAATTAATCATAGTGAATTCAACCTATGATATGAATTCGACAAAAAAGTAAATTTGTTTCATCAATTCTAATTATCAAGAAACCACTTGCATACCCTAAGACATATCACACATTCCAAGTAACCAATCGTTTCATCAATGTACGATTCACACGAGGGATAATTTTAGGGGTGAATTTTATCCCAATGGGTTATTTGTCCATGTTTTTCTCCCAAAAAATATTTGCCATTTTCCATTTTTTGAAGCCTTGTTTCACCCAATTTTGATGGGGTAAATATTTTTCACCCTAAAAATTGCCAAATTATTATATAAACGATATAAAATCCTTGGAATATATATATATTTTTTGAAAACTATCGCCAATAATTTTATAGTTGGCGTTTTAAGAATTGATAATATTCACCAACATTTATACACGTTTAAATAAGTATGGTTCCTTAAAATCATCCCCGATTCACACACTTAATTAACTAATTGCTTGAACAATGTATTAATGCTACATATGACTAATTTATCCAGTAACACACTACTCACATAATCCATAGAAAAGGACTATATGAGAAAATTATCAAACCAAAATATTTATGAAATTTTATAGCTAATCAAACTAGGCGAGCTCTATGAGAAGGTGGGCCCTTTCCTCCTAATAGAGTCACCTTAAAAAAAGAAAAATAAATAGACACTCATAAAATTAATAAAACATAGTCAATTCCTATTAAGAAATTAGTCTGCTAGATACAATGTCAATTATCCAACAACATCCAACATATCCCCCCAATTTTACAATTGCATGTCCCTAATGCAACCTTACTCACTCAGGTCTGGATCAGGGTCAGAACTTATCCAATGGAAATTATGTTAATAATGAACAGAGAAAAAAGTTAGGGCGTGTCATGAGGAATTATGTTAATAAGTTTCCATTAGTCTCTTGATAAATCAAAAGTATCCTATCAATGTATCATTGTGTCTAGAGAGACAACATACCTTTGAAAAAATAATGAGCTCAAAAAGAACTAAAAAAAAAAAACTTATAACTTGCAAACTTGGAATACATTTGTTGATTGAAGAACATCAGGAGTCATTCCATGGACTTGTCAGAAATATCAATTCGGACTTCTGAGCCATATCAAGTCCTATGTATCCTTATATGATTGAGGTGGTTATGTTTTATTGTAAATACTGTGAGTAATATCAAGTTGAGCCTTGTGAGTAATATCAAGACTAGACTTGTGAGGAATATCAAGTCAAGTATTCTCATAGAAGGAAACCTATGCAAATGGATCTCCAATTGTGGAGAATATCTTGGGTTGTATCAATATTGAAGGGTTATGTTGTGTCAATACTATGGAACTCCATTTGTTGAGGTGGTTATATTATGTGATATATTCCTACTCATTGCCACTAAGTGATATAACTTTGATTTATTGCTTAACTACCCATAGAGTGAATTAATTTAGAATATGACTATATGGACCGGGGTGGAACTTCTATGTTAGGTTATACAATTGGTATGTTTTGGTGTTTGAGTTAGAGATCCAACGCTCATGGAGTTTGTGGATTCTATCCAATCAAGAATATGTATTGGTTATAATGCACAAATAATTGTCAATTAACTCTCAAAACCCACGGCTTCTAGGTGTAGGTGTATAGGTGATGGTTTAAGTTTCAATAACTAAAAGAAACAGCAACATACTAATTTTTGTCTCAGGATAAGTTATGGTAAGTGTGGTGGATGTGGAGGGATGATTGGAGAGAATGCGAGCAATAATCAAAGAGCAGGTAGCTAGAGGGTTCTTATGAGTTCCTTTTTCCATAAAGGATAAGCTCACCCTCTTTCTTACACTCTTTTTTTTATGCCTTTACTGGACTAATGAAATAAGTAGTCGCCAACAAGGAGAGAGCAATCTGATTTAGGAACTTCAAAACACACTCACAATATTTTTCCTATTTCTGAGTAGTTTGGGGTAACTGTCTCAGATGGATATAATCCTTCATTGGCCTTTGTGTGATATTTTCTCTAAGAACTAGTGGCTTATTTTTTTTTATAAAAATCCTAAAAAAAATATCAATGATGTAATGTGAAATCTAAGGTAAGTCTAATTAACTAATCCAATTAAAAAAACTTAACTTAAAACTCTTGACTCCGTTTACTTGATATTACTTTTTTTATTATTGTAATTAAAAAAAAAGAAGAAATTCAAACCTTTCAAAACATATTTACTTCTATGAATGAAATGAAAACATTTAACAATCATATTATTTTTTTCAAAATTTAAAACCAAGTATCAGGAGAAGAAACTAAACTACAAAAAATTATGGAAATGTTAGGATTCATTAGTATAGATTAATTTCAAAGGGAAACCTATTATAACATAAGAATAAGAAAAATATCAATCACAATTTCATAACAAAAGAAATTACATCATCGTTTAACCTTTGCAATTATAAATACCAAAATCATGTTAATAAAAGACGAAATTCAAAGGAAACATGAGAAAGTTAAGAAAACTTAATTGCATATTTAGTTCATAAACACATGCATGAAATATTCAACTTTTATTTACAGGTCTCGAATACATTACACAACTCATCTCTAAAAGACAAAAAAATTTACAATCTGGATGAAAAAAATTTCACCATCATTTCGAATAAGTGTGCCCCCCGTTATCCTCAACCATTAGAATATAAATATATTCTAAAAGTTGGATAATTTAGTTCCAAAAAAATAGAACCGATCTCCTATATCTTTGAAAATACTAACTAAAAATACTAACTACCCTAACACATATTAGTAAGAAAGTCTTTCCACTTGGCATATACCTCCCACATATTCATAACATTAGAATAACTAACATGCTCCAACTATAATTGCACCTTTCACTTATAGGATCAAGATTCTTTGCTTCGTATCTTTAACCAGTTGTCTAGGAATCCCTATTATGAGGACTTAAGAAACATAGGAGTTGAAATGAATAGCCTAAATAGGAATAATAAATCTAATAAATATCTTTAGGTAAGCATCCACTTCAGAGATTATTATCTTAGTTGGGATTGACTCTTCTAAGTGAGAGAAAATAGGAATCTCAAGAGTTTCCATGAAACCGTCAATCAGAGTCCATTTCCCGGTGAAAATATTCTATCCTTTCTCAATCATTTGAGAGACTTCATCACATACAACCTCCAATGACTTTACTGATATTCGAGTTCTCATTATCTTAAGTCGATCCAAGCAAGAAAATGTCAGCAAAATTGTCTTCAAGTTCCCTTTCCATTCACATAGATGATCATACACTGAATGATGTTTCTTCTTATTGTCCATATGATATACAAGCAATTCTGACAGATGTTCAAAATAATTGAAGTCACCTTGGACTTAATTTAAGCCTTGGAAAAAGTGAGTGTGAGTTTTCTTTAAACATTAATTTATAGAAATTGCTTCATCCTTAAATTTGTGTACAATCAATTTAAATAAGGAGCATAAAGAATTATTCTCTTTGTGTTGTTCTTCTAGCAACTTAACAACAAAAAGTTCAAATTATTGCTCAAGAACTTTATTCTCTGCACTAGTTTTCTGCCACAAAAGATGTTGAATTTGATCCTAAGGAGTATGAAAGTATGATTAATGGTGAGATTTAAGTTATTCAATTGTATCGATGAAACTTTCATGTAGACAATCCCTTTTTACATCTAAGAAATCATGTTTATACTTTTTCTCCTCTAACAACTTAGTTAAGGTGGAGACAGAGTCAAAATGTTCCCTAGCAAAGGATCCCATAGTTGTTACAGTTTCAATAGCTTCCCTGTGAGGATCATCAATAGCTTCTTTCCATTTAACTTGGTTTTCTATAGGCCCATCCAAAACTTTTCCTTCTTTATTTCTATTTGAACCTTGTCTTAAGAGAACCTTCTACTTTATGCTAAAGTAGTAATCTCCAAGCACAACTACAATATCCTCACCAAATTCATCTAACCCTTTGTGCTAGAAATCAAAATCCCTATAGTATTGGCACTTGGTAAGAGTTGACTACTAGGGATAGTTTTTATATGAGAAGGATATTTATATAATAATAGGATAGCTTATGTTGAATTAAGTATAGGAAAATATTCTACCATGGGTTCAGTAGGATGGGGCGAAGATGATTCTACTTCAAAATGTGGAAGAATAGGAGAAGTAGTATATTCAATAATTCGAGTATTTACTTGCAGGATTTGAGTTAATTCTAATGTAGGAGTTTCTACTGTAATATCCAACATACTCTCTGTGGCTTGTTGAGTAGATGGGTTGGAATTTTGAGAAAGTGAGACTGTAATATTAGTGTGATCAAGCAATTTTTGTTACAAATTATGACTGGACTATGTGACATGATGTTCAATAGAATGAATCTTTGACAAATCACTGTCAGGAGAGGAATGATGATTAGGAATAGGTGGGTTATCTCTAATTGTTTGTGTCGCATCCAATGAAGACGTTTGTATACAAAAACAAGACTAGGTGAGAAGTAATGTTGTGGAACTGGAAGTGATTGATATTTTGATAATAATGGGATTCCTCCAACTATGAATGAAAAACCATTGTTGTCAAAAAATGTTTTCGATTCTATCGAAGTCCAGAAACAGTGTATCAAAAACTTGGGCATCATTTTTTAAATTGATACTGAAATTGGGCTCTCTAAGCTTGATTTTTTCATTTGAAACCTTCGAACTACGTCTTTTAGCAATAAGAAATTGAAATGAATCCTAATAAAATAACATAAGAAAATTTAATATGTAGAAAGAAGAAATCTACATCAAAAGAAAATCTAAATACCTGGAATAATATGAAATTGAGTCACTAAAGGAAATTTCAAAGTGCGAGCTAACAAAGAGATTTTCTACATTACCACAATTCAAGATATCTATGTTGTGATGGAAGATAAATTCAAAACGTGATTAAATATAATCCCTGTTAGGACCAAATATGATTAACAATTAATGCAGGAAAATGATAGTAACAAATCAATAGCTAAATTATGATTAATCATTAATCGCATTTAACTGACTAGTTTTTCGAGGTGATTAGACATGTATGAAGGAATACTAACTTCTGTTGCGAAAACATGAAAAATAGATATAAACCATAAAAAAATTCGGGATTCAAGTGTTAAGGAAAAATTTAAAGGTGAAAGGAAGAAAGCCCCGATTCTCGATATCTAAAACTATGTAAATTGGAAACTTCAAGATCAACATGATAAAATACAATAACATTTGGGATATTTACCAACTTCTGAGATATGATTTTTATGATGTTGATGTTAGAACATAGGAAAGTCAATTTATAGATAAATAATTTCAATGATGACCTCCAAACTTTGATTAAAATCATGAAATTGAGAATAAGAATTTCAAGTCTTAACTCAGTGAATAAATTAACTTCTAATTCCCGATTATCATGGGACCAAATGTTAGGATTGGAACATCATTTTAAGATTTACATAAAAAATAATTCTTTGACTTTCGATTCTTGATATTTTATTAATGAGGGAAGTTGGGAGGAAAATATCAGGGTGATCAAAATCAATATTATAAAACCCTAGATTCTGGTTTCTTCTTTTTATAAATTTACTATATATATGAATCAATTGAGATGTCAAAAGGGTCAAAACTAGTATAATCAAGGTTTAGTTTGTTTCATATTAAATTCTAAGTACACTTAAAAATAAAATTAATGAAATTAACTATGAAAGTGAAAAATATAGGAATTCCTTTGAAAATGAACTACAAAAATAAAATTTAAAACTCAGGCTCCCATATTTATGAATGATGGTATCATTGTGGCTACAACAACCCATAACCTTCCCCCCCCCCTCTCTCTCTCTTTATCCTCATCCCCCAACCTCTCTCTAACCCATCTTTTCCTCCCCTCATCCCTCTATCTCTCTCTCTCTTCCCTCCTCCGCTGGTCCTATCCCACTACCCTCTCTCTCTTCCCATAACAACCCTAACCCACCACCTCTCTCACTCTCTCTCTAAATCTGACCCCACTACCTCACATATATACTCCTTGATTTCTCTAATTTCCCTACTCCTCCCCAAACTTATAACTCCCTCAATATCTATGTCTTTCTCTCCCTAACCCCCTTCCCCCCCTACCCCTAATTATGCTCTCTCTCTCTCTCTCTCTCTATATATATATATATATATATCCCCTACTCCACCTACCCCTAAAATTCTATTTATTTATGTTTCTCCTAGTACCCCTACTACTAACCACCACACCCCCACCATCCCTCTCTCTTTATCGATCGCCACCTCTATTCCCACCTATCTCTTGATCTACATATCTCTCCATATACTCTCTCTCTTTTCTCTAAATTCCCTACTCCTCCCCAAGCCCATAACCTCCTTGATCTCTATCTCTCTCTCTCTACCCCAAATGCCCAATCCTACTCTCTTCCTCTCACGCTACCTTTAAACCCCCTTTCTCTCTTCCTCTCACTCTACCTTTAAACCCCCTTTCTCTCTTCCTAAGCCCCATCAAACCTACCCTTCACAAGCCCTTCTCTATGTCTCCTAATCCCCATATCCCTACCACTTCTCTCTCTCTCTCTCTCTAACCCCTCTCATACTCCCCTCACCTCTCTCCCTATCTCTCCTATCCCCCCCTCTTTCTCTCCCACTACCCTTAACCCCACCACTGTCCAGCTACAACCTCCTTCTCTCTAACTATCGTACTCCTACTGAAGCCCATAACCCTCCTGATCTCTATATATTTCTATCCCTCAAGCCCCATATTTCCCACACCCTTAATCTCCCCCACCTCTCTCTCTCTCTCTCTCAACGCCCTACTCATCCACCTACCTCTAACCCCCACACCTTACTCTCTCCCCAAATTCTGTAACACCCCATCTCTCTCTCAAACACCAACACCCCTATCCTCTCTTATACCCCTGCACACTCTAACCACCCTGCTCCTCACCAAATGAAACACTCCTCAAAATTCATAAAAATAAAAATAAAAAGTGTACATGCATTTAATCATTGTAATATCCCAAAACTTGACCTAACAATTAAGGGCATCAACCCCATTGCTTATGATGTTACTTTGATGTTTTATTTGGTATATTTTTCCTAAGACCCCACTACACATGAACATGATGAATTGTTTGATATATTGGGCATAATCCAATTGCATATGTTTATATATATGATTCTATGTGTTGGGCGTGGACCCTGAAGCACATAATGAATGAGATGTTTTATGTTGAGCGAGAAGCTCTAGAGCACACGAGTATTTATATTTTTGTTGAGAGAGAATCTCTCGAAAAAATGAGTTATGAAACATTTTTGTTGAGCATGAAGCTCTAAAGCACATGAAAAGATAAAATTTGAAGTGTTGGGAATAAGCCCTCGAGTCTTCCAAGTTGATGTTGAGCATAAGATATAGAACATCAGATCCTTGGCCATTGTATCCCTAGATGTATCGTACAAATACATCTTAGCATTGGTCTTGAGAAAGGAGCTCTGAAACCGCACTAGGTTTGTAACTCCCTATTTTTAGCGTTGAGTATGGGCTCTCGATAAGTGCTAGGAGTTACTAAAAAATTAATATGTTGAGTGAAAATGACTTTGATAAAAAATTGATCTCATCTTACTTATTTTTAAGTTATTAAATGAAATTAAAAATTTCTGTATCTGATCAAGTACCAAAGAACTACCATGTTATACAAGGGAATCTATCATGTAAGGAGGTTTATAGTTGCCTAACCTAGTTGACCTAACCCCTACCTGAACACCTTATTAAGAAAAGTAACTAAGCTAAAAGAAACGTGTCATATGATACCTAAAGTTAAAATGTTAATAAATGGTATATATATATATAAATATATAATTTATACATGATATTTATAAAAGAGTAAGCATAGTAATAATACTAGTAACTATAAGTAATAAAGAAAGGATCCACATATTATTATTACTAATGATAATTAAATATTAAAATACCTACAAGAGTCAAAGTAGGAACTAGTCAAAAGTTCCTAAGTTAAATATTAAAATTACCTAAATTAAATAAAAAGAGTTATTTCAAGAAATCAAATGATTATTGATTTAACTGCCCCTATTCCTGATAAGTCTCTCTATAAAGACGCAAGCCAAAGAGAGGCTTGGGGATCTATCTATATTTTGATTATTTCATAATTTTTCCTGATTACCTTCAATAGAGTTCTTGGAGACTATTTTTCCTAGAGTAAAAAATGAAACTGATACAGAACTTGATATCACAGATAGGAAAGCCTTACCTTTGGATCTCTAAGCTACTTCCATGTTGGAACCAGCTTGGGAGGATATGGATTGACACTAGGAACGGTTCTGGGTCATGGTTGGGTGGAACATGGTAGTTTCCAAGTTATTCCATTATATAAACAGAGGTCATATCTATCTATGTACTTGTTAATCCTGGGTATTTGAGTGTGCAGGATTTTCAGCCATTAAAACATCTTCAACTTGCAGGTATGAAGTTCTTGATTTTTCCCTTCCAATCTACACAGGTTAAATTCATTATTCCCTACCAGATGTATTTCTTTTAAAAGAGTTTAGGCTATTTTATCTATTCAAACATGATATTCTAGTTAGGAAAATATATCTTATTCATGTTTATAATGATGGACTATCATCTCTTAGTTTTATTTGTAGGAGGGTTTGGTTTCTGTTATATTTTGCATTTTATTTCATCATTTACAGGTTAATTTCAATCTTCTCTAATAGAGGTGTTTCTTTAAAGAGAGTCTAGATTTTTAAAGTAGGTTATATTTCTTGTCTATTATTTCAGGTTCAAAACATAGAAATATTATCAGAGATGTTGTACCTAAATCTTATTAACCCTAACTGAGGAACTTTATCAACCTAGAACTATTTAAAAACTAACTTTATATCTTTACTCTGCTGGCAGATTTCATATTGCCAGCAGGATTGCATTAATTATAACTATCGAAACTATTGCCTATAGCTTAGCATAAATTCTATGCATAAACTTATAACTTATATATCATTGCTAGAACTTCAAACAATATAACATAACACAAGATAAACAGGGTTAACCTATTTTAATAACCTACCAAATATCATAACCAAACTTCAGGAAAATAATTTCCAATTTAGAACTTTGTCTCATTGTATGCCATCCATAAAGACCTATCGGTCTATAGGAACAATTTGCAAACAATAATGCATACTATATACCATCAACATAAGAATCAAAATTAAAACATAGTACAAAATGCATTATCTGATATTGTATCCATTAAAAGGTTTCAATATCGAATCTTGTCGGCACCTATGCCAAAACCAAACTCCACACATACAACCTTGAACTTTAAACCCATGCAGCATAGGATCAAATCTTCGGGGAACATGGATTAAAAATAGAGGTTACATCAAAACCATGATAGGCATTGAATCCTATACGATTCGATTTGCAACATTTATCAACGCTTTAATAATTTACAAATTTTCCACATAATCTACGCTAATGAAATTAAAATGAAAGAAGGATTAACCATAATCAAAATTGTTTCCTTGTCAATGTTCCAAAGTAATATAAACAAAATATACATGCTACATTCATTATTGAGGCTCACGGCCGAGAAGTAAAGAAAACCCATTAACATAATCCAGATACAAACTCTACTTCCTACGCTATCACAACATTGGTATTTACATTTTTACCACAGTAAGCTAAGCTTACGTCCATCTCAATATTAAATACCAGGAAAGTAACATAAACATCATAAGTCAAAATTAATAATATTTTTTAGTAATTAAATACACATTCGCAAATCAACAGAGGGGCCATTGCAGACAGTGGGACAACAACAAGTTAAACTATGCTTTTAAAACCAATAATCAGAACCTCCATTAACATACAAAAACCAATGTTTAAATTACAGTCATAAAAAATGCATATGGTCACAGCTTTCTCCAATGCTAAAGCCAAACTGAGAATACATACAAGTGAACCATCTACCATTTACAAGTAAAAATTTACACAGACATGTAATGAAATAAGACAATATTGAAACGACCGAAACACATAGTCTCCCTCTTATACATATCAAAACCCTCCACGCAATTGTCATGGAATTTTCTATTTTGAGGTAAGAACTATTATTCCATATTCAGTGTTGTGGAACTGGGTCCCCTCTCTGTGAGGTTGTCATGTGTGTTTTGTAGAATTTGTTGAAATGTGGTCCTAAGCAGTGACTCGGGCAGTATGGAAGGGATCCTGACATACCTATCCTTGGATGACCAATAACGGAGGAGAATTTACATAGTCGAAACCCTTAAAACAAATCATTCACCATTACAACACCGAGCTCAAAGCTCTCATAAAAACATCTATACGCAGGGAAAATCCACCCATTCAAACAACAAGTTCAAGAAATAATTCTATCAAAATCGGGCCAGTTTCCCAAGAGAAGAAGGAAAAGAAGAACATACCCATGAACCTCCAAAAAGATATTGTCACAGTCCTTCCAATAATGATTATCTTTCTCCCTACAGAAAGAAATAGAGAAATGATGACAATCTCCAGGGAGTGTTCACGAAGATAAAATCCCTAACCTATGAAGGAGAGATGAACACAAGGGAGAAAACTGAAGAAGGGCTTCTAGGTATGAGAAAATATTTCTGAGTACATAACTACTCTAGCGAGAGGAAGGCCCATCTATCCATTTATAATTTAAATGGAAAAACATCTAGATGGTGGAGAGACCTAAAGCATACCAAGAAATATGAGGTAAGAGAAATCCGATAGAGCAATTTTCACAAGATTTTTCAGGAGAAATACATGTCGAAAAGGTTCTTCAACAGAAAGGTGAAATAATTTCATGAATCAAGGATGGATTCCATGACTATGGCTAATTTCATTAACATATTTTCAGATCTATTACATTATTTTCCTTACATAAAGGATGAGAAAGGGAAAATACAACAGTTTTTAGGATTCCTTCCTCCCAACTTTTAGGAGAGGACTGAATTTGACATGCCAAAAAAATTAGACACCACCCTACACAAATCTAGGATTTTATATGATCATGGACAAATGAGGAAAGATAACATCAACAGAAGAAAAGACAGGTCTAGGAACTGCTTGGACAATCACAAACCAGGTTTCAACCCACCACCTTACAGAAAATAGAACAACATTTTTCCAGCCAATAAGAACTTCAAGAAAATAGGTACAAATCCATATGTACCGGCTCCAAATTCTAACAAGCCAGCAGCAAATGGGGGATCCAATATTTGCCCAATGCAAATCAAATGTTGGAAATTCCAAGGGCCCCATTATGCCCAAGACTGTAAGAAAAAGACTAATGGAGTCCTGCGCAACTTACAAGAATAACCAATAATATAGGACATAGCTGGAACACCGCAAATTTATGCAGCCTTGGATGTCTGACAGAAATACCATCATACTACCATGGTTGAGATAGAAGTTAAGTTTTAGAACACTTCTATTTAAATATTGATTGACCCCGGTTCTTTCTGAAGCTATGTATCGCCTAAAACTGTTGAAGTGTGTAAACTAGACAAAGTTAAACATGAGAAAACCTGGGTGGTGCAATTAGCCATGGGTAGAAAATGAAAGGTTTCTGAAATAGTTAAAGACTGTGAGTTAAACTTGAATGGTTCTACTACTGGAATAAACATGAAAATCCTACCCTTAGGATCGTATGATATACTTATCGTCATCGACTAGTTGGAACAACATCATGTCATGCTCAATTTCTTAAACAATTCACCCTTGTGTACATATAGCCAAGGGTACCCGGTAAAGATTCAAGGCATACCTAAGAAGGTTTCCATAAGACAGATATTCTCTTTATAATAAAAAAGTACTTTAAGAAAGGTTGTAAATTTTTTGTAGTAAACATACAGGACATAGATGCTGAAAGAGAACAACACATAAATCAATTTCCAGTTCTCGTAGACTTTAAGGACATATTTCCTAAGGAAATACTAGGATTACCACCGAAACGAGACTTAGATTTTACCATAGAACTGACACCAGGGTTAGTTCCAGCTTCAAAAGCCCCTTATCCCATGAGCACACAAGAGTTGGTGGACCTCAAACTATAGTTGCAAGAGTTGATTGAGAAGGGTTATATCAAACTAAGTGTGTCCTGATACTTTTCGTAAAGAAGAAGGATGGTACGATGCAGATGTGCATCGATTACTGTCAACTTAACAAGATGACCATCAAGAACCGATACCCACTCCCTAGGATTGATGAATTGTTCGATCAAGTAGGAGGAGCCAAGATATTTTTGAATATCAACCTGCAATCTAGGTACCATCGGGTACGAATTCATGACAAGGATATTCACAAAACCGCCTTTTGTACGAGGTACGAACACTACGATTTTGTAGTGATTCCATTCGGGCTGACCAATGCACTCGTGAAATTTATTTATATGATGAAATATATCTTTAGGAAATACCTGGATGGATTTGTTTTGGTTTTTATAGATGACATCCTTGTTTACTATAGGAGTCAAGAGGAACACGAGAAACATCTTTTCATAATGCTACAGGTTTTATGAGAACACCAGCTCTAAACAATGATTAGCAAATGTGATTTTTACAAACCACAAATATAGTACTTGGTCACATCCACTCCGAGAAGGGGATAGATATGGAACTCAAAAAGATTAAAGCCATACAATATTGGTGTACCCCTCCTAGTGTAACTGACATTAGATCATTTTTTGGATTAGACAGTTACTACCAAAACTTCATTGAGAACTTCTCGAGAATGATTACACGATCTGTTATAAATCGTGGAAGGTAAAAGAACACAAACATAACTACCCCACCCATGATCTTGAGTTAGCAGCTATTATCCATACCTTGAACATGTGGAGGCACTACTTCATGGGGAAGAAATTACTTCTGAAAATAGAAAATATGAGTTTGAAGTATTTATTTGAACAACCAGATCTGAATTCCAGATAAGCGAGATAGTTGGATTTACTTACCGAGTACCATTTTGAGCTAAAGCATATAAAGGGAAAGGAGAAAAAAATGTTGATTATTTGAGGCGACGATACCATATGATATATGAGGTGACTTTAAGTCAAACTAATTCAGATTTACATGAGAAAATTAGAAAGACCAACAGAGTTGACCCTTTCTATGTTGAAATTCTCAAGAAAGTCCAAGTGGACTGTTTATTTTAGCATCAAAAAGAGTACAAGGTAGACAAATTAGGACTGCTATGTTCCAAAGAGAGATTGTGTGTTCTGGAAGAAGGGGACATTCGGTCCAGCATGCCCACATAATTTCATCAAACAACCTACTCAGGGCATCCGTGATATCAAATGATGATATCCATAGTAAAGAAAAACTTTTTATGACCTAATTTAAAGGCCAACATAGCGTTGTTTATCACAAAATGTCAATAATGTTAGCTCATCAAATATGAGCACCAACATCCTTCGGGGTTGTTCCAACCATTACCCATTCTAGAATAGAAGTGGGAGGTCATTAGTATGGATTTTATCATGGTTCTATCTAAGAGTAAGAATAAAAATGATTCTATCTATGTATTATTTGAAAATTTGTCAAAAGCAACACACTTCTTTCCAGTGAAGTTGACCTACAAGGCAATACACATTGCCGACATCTTCTTAAAGGAGATACCTAGATTTCATAGGATACCCAAGGAAATAATTTCTGGTCAAGATACTAAGCTTACAGGGGACTTTTGGAGATCCTTATTATCCTATTTAGAAATGCAGTTGAACTTTAGCACTGCTTACCACCCATAGATAGACGGGAATACAAAACGGGTAAACCAGATTGTAGAGGACATGCTTAGGATGTATGTGATGAAAAACCCACCAAGTGTCTAATATCCTGAATTTTGACCTAACACTTATGGGTATAAGCCCCATTGACTATGATGTTACTTTGATGTTTTATTTTGATATATTGAGTCTAGTACCCTGTTGCATATGAACATTATGATTTTCTTTATATATTGGGCGTAATCCAGTTACATGTGTTTTAAGTATGATTTTATGTGTTGGTCATGGACCCTAAAGCACATGATTGATGAGATGTTTTGTGTTGAGCGAGGAGCTCCGCAGGACATGAGTATTTGAATTTTTGTGTTGAGCGAGAAGCTCTGGAGGACATGAGTGTTTTTGTTGTGTTGAGCGAGAAGCTCTAGAGCACATGAATGTTTATGTTAGGTTAAGCAATGAGCTCTGGAACACACAAATTATGAAAACCTTTGTGTTGAGAAGGAATCTCTGAAGCACATGAAATAAAAATTTGAAGTGTTGGGCATAAACCCTAGAACCTTCCAAGTTCATGTTGAGCATAAGATTTGGAACATCGGATCCTTGTCCATTGTATCCCTAGGTGTATCCTACAAGTACATCCTAGCCTTAGTGTTGAGTGAGGAGCTCTAGAATTTCACTAACTTTGCAACTCCCTCCTTTTAACATTGAGTATGGGATTTGGATAAGCACTAGGAGTTACTGAAAAGAATTAATGATTTCGAGTGAAAACAACTCGAGTAAAATATTGATCTCATATCACTTATTTATAAGTAATTAAAAATATTGAATTTTTGTATCATAACAAGTACTAAATAACTAACATGTTATACGAGTGAATCTAGCCTGCAAGGACATTTAGAGTTTCCTATCCTAGTATACCTAACCACCTACCTAACGGACTTAATGAAGAAAGTGTCATAAGTTTATGGATCATGTTATATGATACCTAAAGACAAATGTTAACAAATCATATATATAAGTATATATTTTATACATGGTATATATAAGAGTAAACATAGTAATAATATTAAAAATATAAGAAAGAAAGAGAGGCTCCATTTATTATTATTATTACTTAAATATAATCAAATAGTATAATACCTACAAAGATTTTAGTAGGAACTAGTTAAAAGTTCCTATGTTAAATATTAAAAGTGCCTAAATTAAATAAAAGGGTTAAATCAAGAGATCAAATAATTTCTTGATTTAACTACCCCTTTTGCTGAAAATTCCGACTATAAAGATCCAAGCCAAAGAGAGGCTTTGGGATCTCTCTTCCATCTTTTTGGTGAATCATTATTTTTGCCTCTTTATTGTCAAGAGAGTTATTGGAGAACATTTTCCTAAGAGGAAAAAGGAAAAGTGATCTAGAGCAGATATCCCACTTAGGGACGCCTTACCTTAGGATCTCTAAGCCACTTGCATGTTGGAACCAACTTAGGGGGATCCAGATGAAAAACATGAACGGTTCTGGGTCATGGTTGGGTGGAACGTGGTAGTTCCCAAGTGATTCGGTTATCTATACAAAGGTCAGATCTGTTTGTGAATTTGTTAATGTTGTGTAATTAAGTTTGCAGGTTTGCAGCCATTGGAATAGCTTCACCATACATGTATGAGGTTCTTGATGTCTTTCCATTCAATTATCTAGTATACGGATTGTGAGAATAATTAAGGTATTATGTTACAATTCTAAACCTATGTCTGATATGATATCCTGTTGGAATATTTAAGGGTTTAGGTTATATTCCTAACCCTGTGTCTGCAGTTATTTCCTATTAGAATATTTAAGTTTTTACATTTTATTTGTAAACCCTATGTTTGTTCAGAATGTCTAGGAGTTTATGTTTTTAATTCTAAAACACTGTGTTAAAATTATTTCATGTCCAAGAATTATTTAGGGCTTATTTTTTCTATACTTAGTTTTGTATTTATTTTATAGCTTAAACTTGTTTCTCCTAAGACCTAGAAATTACTCTAAATGGAATTTATAGGTTTATTTTACCTATGGATTCTACTAGCATATTTCATATTCCTAGCAGAACTATATTTAGGACCAAAACGACTATTTAACATACAAACTACATCTATGAAAATTGTATTCCATAATGAAAGTTCCTACATAGTAATTCAAAAGATAATGTTACGCACATAACTCTTTTAAAAAAAACAGACGTCGCATGATCAATTCTTGTAGGTGTTAATGCCCAAACAAACCCATCCATTTATAAAAATTTACAACCATAGTGACCCAGGATCAATTCTTGTGGAGTCCTTTTAGTTACAAGTCATCCAATCAAGTCCTGTAGGATTCGTTTTTATCCTACTAAACAATGTAGTGTTTTAACTACAAACCAAATAGAGCACGCTCTTATAAATACACAGGTCGTAAAACCAATTCACTTAATCGCCACACAAAGGTCAAAGGCCCAAATAAAATTACACATTGTCACTATTTCATGGCCCTCGTCCCTTTACATAAAACAAAGCATTTAAAAATTATCATAAATCCTTTATCAACCCTGTATGCAAATAGCAACGACACCGAGGGAAAGATTACATCCATAGTCAAGTCCCTTATACACATAGTATTCATTAACCATGAATCAAAACATAAAAACGATAATTCATTTAACCAACACACATCCGCAGCTCTATTGGCGGGAATGCCATTTCCATCTACAAAAAAGGTCGAAGGCCAAACAAACACCATTAATGAACCCATAAAATAACTTAAATAAGAATTGTGAATCACACAGAGTTAGACCATTGCCACATAATAATAATCATATCCACGATTCGACTGTATGCAAATGTTGTAAATAAACAACCAATAAACACACACAGGGTATAAATGTTGTACATACCATCCATTTAAACCAAGGAAGAATTACACAATCATATAGCCCCGTCCTTGCACTATTTCAAGAAATGGTGTTGTCTTTGTACTCAATAATAAACAAAATTACAATTCACAGAGCCTGGGAATGTTCACCAAGGCATTAATACTATGCAGAGCATCTATAAACAAAACCCAAAGTACATTAAAGTCCTGGCCTAAATAAAATAAACCCCAATAAGAAAAACCCCAAGTCTTAATGCATATCTAATGCTATACAAATTTAGTTACATACAACCCCTTTCTTTTCCACAGCCATTAAAATTAGACAAGCATTCAAACCCACAAGGAGTTTTAACTCTATCACAAAAACCACGCGAGAAAAGATCATGTTTTAAACTTGTATACCTGAGCATACCTGAATGGGTATGGTGTTGACCTCAGGGTGAACCATGACTCACGATTGCCTCCAACCCTGCAACTTGCAATATAAAATACAATCCATGATGAGGAGTACACATTGAAACCATAATGAACAAACAAACAACATTGTTAAACCAGAGTGGGATATGTGCCTTCCATCAGGACTAAACCATCGAAGCTTCACAACACTATACAACACAAAGGCAGAGCTCATGCCGCCATGCTGCGAATCACCAAACCAATGAAAGAGTCGAATCCCTAAGATTGAGGGCCATGTTTTCTAAGGTGAATTTATGTCGCCACCCTAGCCTCCATTAACACAATTCCAAACCCATATTGTATAGTTCATGACACCACTTAAACCTTGTTCAAACAACGTGCTATATAAAATCCGCATATGTACATCAAATACATAGGGTTTAAGCCAAAGTCCATGGCATATGAAATATGCCATGTAGAAATATGGTAAATGTTTTAAAACCCCACCCCAAGACTAAATTAAAACCATACACCAAGACTAGGTTAGATCATGAACCAAGTTATAAATCTTTTATACAATAATAAATGTGTGCCACATAAATGATAAGTGCAATAGTGATCAAGTCACTATCGTAGAGTTCATAAAAATAACAATAGTAACCCATGCAACATAGGCTAGTAAACCACCCATCCTGGTGTAAATATCATCTAGAAACCATCATAGTAGTCACTAGGATAAGACTGTAAATATGTCCTCATCCAAGCCAAGTGCTAGTGGTGAAACGAGCAGTATGCCTTGTTCATCTTTTATAAGCAGTTTCCATCGTCAAGTGCACCTTCATGTGACAAGGAAAGAAATGCATTAGTTAAAAAGAACTAATTAACCCCAGAAATGACAAGTAGAAAAATGTTACCTCTCAGGTGTTTACAAGGGAAACAAGTTCCACCACTCCACCCCTTTTCCAATAACAAGTTAAGTCAGAAATTTTTATATAATAGTAATCAAACTTTATAACCAATGAGTATGAAATCAAAGCAACACATAATTATAAATGCGTAACTATAAAGTAAGATAATAAAAAAACATCAAGACAACATAGTATTACATTAATAACCATATTGGGAAATATGAAAGTAGCATGTAAGAATAGCTTACGGCAATACACCATAGTAAACAAAGTACGACACATTCTACATAGTTAGATAATGTCCAACTCATGAAGTAAATGACTAGCCTAATAAAAAAAATTATTGTTAAATTTTGGGGATATTACAAGTGGCATCAGAGCCCAGTTTCAACACTAGGAGACCAAATGGGCACACCAGACATTTGTTGCAAGGAAAATAAAGTATCTTTTTTAATTTTGTTAACGAAATTTTTTTTTTCCTGTTATTAAAAATTTGCATTCACTGGAATTTAAAAGAACAATGCAAATCATGAACACTGAAGAATATAACAACCGACAAGGGAAGTCGAATACCCCCACCCGAGAAGCATAACTGTTGGTAGAACTGAATTTCGATATAATGAAAACCATACAAAGTCTCTAAGTAGACTTGCATATTTTTAGAGATGATAATCCGAATGAAAGAAGGGAACAACAAGCAATTAATGAAGTATTGTTGCGAAACAAGATGCGAGGAAGCCTGCATGGAAATCCCACTCATTCCACAAATAGGTTCAATAAATAATTTTATCATAAACGGGCCAGCAGCCCAAGAGAAGAAGGAAAATAAGAGCATACCCCTGAACCTCCAGAAGGAGATTATCACAGAATTTCTAGTGATGACTCTCTTTCCCCATGTAGAAAGAAAATGAGAAATGATGACAATCTTCAGGGAGAGTTCTGAAAAATAAAATCCCCAACCTATGAAGGAGAGATGAATACAGGGGAAAAAATGGAAGAGTGGTTGTTGGGTATGAGTAAATACTTCCAAGTTCATAACTACTGTAGTGAGATGAAATCTCGTCTAGCCATCTATAACTTAAATTAAAAAGAAACCAGATGGTAGAGGGACTTAAAGCACAACAAGAAATATGAGTTAAGAGAAATATAGTGGAGTAAGTTTCACAATATTTTCCAAGAGAAATACATGTCGAAGAGGTTCTTTGACAGAAAAGTGAAAGAGTTTCATGAGTTATGTATGGGATCCATGACTATGGATGCTTTTATTTGTCATATTTTTAACATTAAGCTAGCATTATATTAGGATCTTTTAACTTAGAGAATAACAAGCACAACAATCAAACACAAGAGACAATGAACACAATGTTTTTCCTCAGGGAAACCATAAATGGAGAAAACCTTGCAACTTCCTTAGAGATAGAATCAACACCAAAAGTAAAACCCAAAACAATAATATGATCTCCCGACAGTAGTAGCCTCTTTCTTTCTAGCCCCAGCAACTTCTTCTCCCTCACCTATGCGCTACAATTGAGTGTGAGTGATTGTGTGATAAATAGAGAGACTCACTCTCTATCTATACTAATTCTCGACTTGACAATAACTCACTAGGGACGAATTCACTAGGTGAGTCTAACAACCCTAGGGCCCCAGAACTGTGGGGACTTTAACCCTTGAACAATAGGAGGGTTACCCGCATTGACTTGACATGACTTTTTTACATTATAGAAACTCCTGATCAGAACATCGGGGCATGACATGACTCAATTACATTACAAACACTTTCCAAAATAAACATCAGGGTACAATACATAATAAATACAAGTGAATACATTCTAAAGTTACAATTACATCAACACTCCCTCTTAACTAGGAAGGTATTCTCTCAACACAATTTATGAGCACAAGTCTTCTTCTCTGTATCATATAGATCATCATCGAGTCCTCGTCATATTCAAGTCATCTTCATATTCAAGTCATCTTCATCTTTAATTCATCTTCATCTGGATCTGGATCATCACTCGATATGGATCATCAACATTGGATCTAGATCATCACTGGATCTGCATCATCACTCAAGCTGGATCATCATCACTGGATCTGGATCACTCACTCGATCTAGATCATCTTTGGTTCTGGAACATCTCTGTTGGATCATCATCATGGCTGCTATCTCTTGATTCTTCTCGTCATAGGAAGTTCTACAGAGCCAACCCTATTCCATACTGGTTGTACGCCTAGCCTCCATGTAGGTATTTTCCAACACTTATATCTGACCCTAATTCAGAATGGCCCACCCAGCACTTATATCTTATCATGTAGGAACCAATCCTATAATCATATCAGAAAGGCATGCCCAACACTCACATCTGACCATGTGGGAACACATCCCACAACCCTGTCAGAAAGGCCCAAAACTCACATCTACAACCAATGTCAAAAAGGATCGGCACTTACATTCGACCATGTGAGAAACCAATCCTCCATGTCAAAAGGGATCTGCACTTACATTTGACAACCAATGTCAGAAAGTATCAACACTTACATTCGACCATGTGAGGAACCAATCCTCCATGCCGAAAGGGCTCTGTACTTACATCTGACAACCAATGTCAAAAAGGCTCAACACTCATATCTGATCATGTAGGAACCAATTCTACAGTCACATCATAATGGCCCTTAGTCCCAGACTAATATTTCCTGGTAACTAACCAAGTGCCTCCATTCCAAGAATGGAATTCAACACTTATATCTGATCATGTAGGAACCAATGCTACAGTCACATCAGAATGTCTCAACACTCATATCAGACATGCGAGGAACCAATCCTCTCATCATGACAGAATGGCTCAGCCCTTACATCTGACCATAGAAGGAACCAATTCTGTCACCATGTTAGAATGGCTCACGAAATCATCACTTCCCTTTGGAGGGAACCTTGATATGGAGAACACCAAGATTCTCCTTGAAGTACTCAAACTTCACTCTAGCTAATGGATTTGTCAACACATCAAATATCTGTTCGTCCATCGCAACATACTGGAGCTTCACTGCTCCCCTTTGCACCATATTCCTGATATAGTGATACTTGATCTTGATATGCTTCGACTTGTAATGGAACAATGGGTTCTTTGACAACTTCACACAACTCTGGTTGTCACAAAATATACAAGTAGCATCCAACTGGAGATCAAAAAAATCAGACAGTAGCTTCCTCAGCCATACTGCCTCACAACTAGCTGAACAAGTTGTGACATACTCTGCTTCAGCTGTTCTTAGTGCCACACAATATTGCTTCCTACTAAACCAGGTGATCACACCTGATTCCATACTAAACCAACACCCTGGAGTGCTCTTCCTATTGATGGCACTGCCTTCCCAATATGAATCAACATAACACTCCAGATTAATCTTCTGATTCACCTCTTACTTGAGCCCATAGTAAACTGTACTCCTCAGGTACCTCAGAATATGATTTGAAGCAATCAAGCGAACATGTCTCGGATCTATCAGGAACTGGCTCAATATGTTCACAACAAAGTAAATATTTGGTCTTGTGTTTGTCAGGTACATAAGGACCCAATAATTTGACGATACATCGTAGCATCAACTGCTTATGATGAAGCATCACTCAATAGCTTCAGGTTCGATTCAATAGGTGTGGTCATGGCCTTGCAGTCCATCATCCCAAACCTATTTATGATCTCTACTGCATACTTCCCTTGTCTAAGGGAGATTCCATCTGAATTCTGCCACACCTCCATGCCTAGAAAATAGTGCATCATACCCAAGTCCTTCATTTCGAACTCGACAGCAAGCTTCCTCTTCATATCAACAATCAACCCATTTATACTTGTTACAAACAAATCATCTACATATAGTAGGAGCATCACTGGGTTGCCATCTTCAACCTTGTAGTAAAAGTTGGAATCTATTTTACTTTTGGTAAATCCCAAACTGGGTAGAAAGCCATCAATTCTGTCGTACCATATCCTGGGTGTCTATTTCAAACTGTACATGGATTTCTTCAATCTACACACATGAGACTCCCTGTCATGTGTCTCAAAACTGAATGGCTTCTCTACATACACTTCCTCTTCCACTAAACCATTCAATAAATCAGCCTTGACATCCATTTGGTGTATCTTCCATTTCATTATTGCAGCCAGAGCAAGTACTGATATGATGGCAGTGTATCTAGATATAGGTGCAAAGGTTTCTTCATAATATATTCCTTCTTTCTGTGAGAAGCCACGAGCCACAAATATTTCTTTATATTTCTCTATGTTGCCATCTGCAACATGCTTGATCTTATAGATCCATTTGGAAGTTACAACCAACTTTCCTTCTGGCCTTGGGACAACATCCCAAACATCATTCTTCATGATCGATTGATACTCTTCGATCATAGAATCCTTCCATTCTTTTCATTCTGCTGCTTCTTCATAGTTGGAAGGTTCTTTATTGATAAATTCACACACTAAAGCTACATACCCAGAGCAGGACTTGGTCCTCTTTCTTTCTCTATGATTCTCTTTTGGAGCCCCATATCTTTCCACACCTTGGATAGCTTCTTGTACCCAAGAAGGTTTCTTATTCTGAGGATTCTCTCCTGAGGTGGATCTATAGGTTCTTGAGGTTCTTCAAATTCTTGATATTCTTCTTGAGTTTCTTCATTCATGATTGTGTCATGAATTCTGGGTGCTTCTGATTCTTCATGATCTTCAATAGGTCTCTTTCTGGAGCTGAGTCTTCATCAAATGTTACATATCTGCTGATAACGATCTTCTTGAATCCTGGGAAGTATATTTTGTAAGCCTTCGAGCTTTCATAGTATCCCACAAGTATACCCTTCTTTCTTGAAGGATCTAACTTTGTCCTCTTTTCTTTCAGAATGTGTATGTACACTAGACAATTGAATATTCTGAGATGGCTAACTTCTAGCTTATTTCCAGAAAAGATTTTCTCAGGTGTCTTGTTCTTGATTACTTTGTGTGGAGTACGGTTCTGTACATACAACGCTATTCTGGTAGATTTTTCCCATAGATGCATGGGATAATCTTGATCATGAAGCATTGCTCTTGCAGCTTCCATGATAGTTCTATTCTCCCGTTCTACAACCCCATTCTGTTGTGGATAATATGGAGTGGATAACTCCCTCTTAATCCTTGAATCATTGCATAACTCTTTGAATTCATTTTATGTTAATTCTCCGCCATTATTTGATCGAAAGGTCTTGATCTTCCTTTCTGTGTGGTTCTCAATCAAGGCTTTGAATTCCTTGAACTTGCTGAAAAATTCATTTTTGTTCTTCATAAAGTATATCCATGTCTTCCTAGAAAAATCATCAATAAAAGAAACATAGCATACATACCTACTTAAAGAACTAGATGACATTGGACCGCATACATCGGAGTGAATGATTTCCAATATTCCTTTTGCTTTGCTTTCGCTACTTGGAAATGTCTTCTTTGTGTTCTTTCCTTTCGTACATCCTTTGCAGACTCCTTCATGTTTTGCTTGAATTTATGGAAGACCTTCAACAACTTTGCTTGCAAGTGGTAGTGCTCTGTAGTGCACATGTGCAAGCCTTCTATGACAAAGTTCATTTGGATCTACTGTGTCATGGAACAAATCTTGTTCTGGATGGCCCTTCAATTTGTATAATCCTCCTTCTTATTCTCCAATTACTATTGCATCATCGATAGTCTTTCCTCTTTTGCTGAAAATCTGTGGAGAGAGATCCAAAAAGTAGGAATCCCTAGTTCCCACAGCTTCACAATGTCTTCTTCTCAGGTTAGCTCTGATACCATGTTAGATTTTTAACATTAAGCTAGCATTATATTAGGATCTTTTAACTAAGAGAATAACAAGCATAGAAATCAAACACAAGAGACAATGAACACATTGTTTTTCCTTAGGGAAACCATAAATGGATAAAACCCCATAACTTCCTCAGAGATAGAATCAACACCAAAAGTAAAACCCAAAACAGTAAGATGATATCTCGACAGCAGTAGCCTCTTTCTTTATAGCCCCGATAAATTATTCTCCCTAAACTATGCACTACAACTGAGTGTGAGTGAGTGTTTGATAAATAGAGAGATTCACTCTCTATTTATACTAATTCTCGACTTGATAATAAATCACTAGGGCCGAATTCACTAGGTGAGTCTAACAACCCTAGGGCCCCAAAACTGTGGGGACTTTAACCCTTAAACAATAGGAGGGTTACCCACATTGACTTGACATTACTTGTTTACATTATAGAAACTCTCGATTAGAACATCGAGGCATGACATGACTCCATTACATTACAAACACTTCACAGAACAAACATCGGGGTACAATACATAAGAAATACAAGTGAATACATTCCGAAGTTACAATTATATCAACATTATTAATATATTTTTGGATATATTGCATTATGTACCCTACATCAAGGACAAGAAAGTAAAAATACAACAGTTTTTAGTATTTCTTCCTCCCAACTTTCGGGAGAGGATTGAATTTGACATGACTAAAACATCCGACACCACCTTGCACAAAGCTAGGATTTTCTATGAGCATGGACAATCAAGGAAAGAGAACCTTAACAGAAGTAGAGATAGGTCTAGGACCTTCTCTGATAACCGCAAACAAGGATTTAAACCACCACCATATAGAAATAAAACAATGATTTTCAATCCACCAAGAAGTTCAAAAAATCAAGTACAAAGCCATATGTACCTGCTCCAAATGCTAACAAGCAAGCAACAAATGAGGGAGCCAATGTTTCCCCGCCATAAATTAAATGATGGAAATGCCAAGGGCCTCATTATGCCCGAGACTCAAATAATAAGACCAATGGGGTCTTGCATAACTTACAGGAGGAACCAATGGTAGAGGACATAGCTGGAACACCACGGATTTATACAGCCTTAGATGGCCAACAGGTAGACCATCAGGCTACCATGGTTGAGATAGAAGATAAGATCTTAAACACTTCTATTTCAATACTGATTGAACCCGATGCTTGCCGGAGCTATGTATCACCTAAAATTGTTGATGTGTATAAACTAGGAAAATAAAAACATGATAAACCTTGCCTGGAGCAATTAGTCATAGGTAAGAAACAAAAAAAATTGGAAATAGTTAACAGTTGTGAGGTAAACCTTAATGGTTTTCCTACTAGAGTAAACCTAAACATCCTACCCTTAGGACCATATGATATACTTATTAGCACGAAATGGTTGGAACAACACCATGTCATGCTCGATTTCTTACAGAAGTCAATATTGTGTATAGATAGCCAAGGGAATAAAGTAAAGATTCAAGGCATACTGAAGAACATTTCTATAAGGCAGATATATGTTGTACAAGCAAAGAAGTGAATTAGGAAAGGATACAAGTTGTTTGCAATAAACATACAAGATATAGAAGCTGAAAGAGAACAACAAATAAAGGACTTTATATTTCTTCTAGATTTCAAGGACGTGTTTCCTGAGGAAATCCTACGATTACCTCTGAAACGAGACATAGAATTTTCCATAAAATTGACACTATGATCAGTTCCGGTTTCGAAAGCCCCTTACTGCATGAGTGCACTAGAGTTGGTGGAACTAAAAGTGGAGTTGTAGGAATTGATGGAGAAAGGATATATCCGACCAAGTGTGTCCCCTTGGGGAGCACCGATAGTTTTCATAAAGAAGAAGGATAGTATGATGTGGATGTGCATTGATTACCGTCATCTTAACAAAATGACTATCAAGAATTGATACCCACTCCCTAGGATCAATGACTTGTTCGATTAAGTAGGAGGATCCAATATCTTTTCAAAGATTGAACTATGATCTAGGTACCATCAGCTATGGATTCACGATGGGGATATTCACCAAATTGCCTTTCATTCGAGGTACCGTCACTATGAGTTTGTAGTAATTCCGTTCATGTTGACCCATGCACCCAGAAACTTTATGTGTGAGATGAAAATTATATTCAGTAAATATCTAGATAAATTTGTGTTGGTCTTTATCAACGACATCCTAGTTTACTCTAAGAGTAAAGAGGAGCATGAGGAACACCTCTGCCTAGTGTTACAGGTGTTACACTAACACCATCTCTATGCTAAGTTTAGTAAATGTGATTTTTACAAACCACAAATACAGTAATTGGGTCACACCATCTCCGAGATGTGGATAGCTGTGGACCTAAAAAATATTCAAGCCATAATATATTGGTCTACCCCTACTAGTGTCATTGACATTAGATAATTTTTGGGATTATTCAGATATCATCGAAAGTTCATTGAGAACTTGTCGAGAATAGCTTGTGCCATGATCACTTCATAAAAGAAGGAAAATTATTTCTTATGGACAACCTAGTGTGAGGAAAGTTTTCAAAAGTGTAAGCATCTTTTGACAACTGCACTAATACTGTGCATTGCGGATCCCGATGGGGATTTCGTTGTTTCCATGGATGCAAGAAAAGAAGGGCTCGGAGGAGTCCTCTTACAGAACGACTATGCTATCTATTAAGAATCACAAAATTTAAAAGAACATGAGAATAACTACTGCACACACTATCTTGAGTTAGCAGCCATCATCCATGTTGTGAAGATGTGGAGGAACTACCTCATGGGAAGGAAATTCCTTCTGAAGACAGACAATATGAGTTTGAAATATTTATTTGAGCAGCTGGATCTGAATTCCAGGAAAGCCATACGGTTGGCTTTCCTTAGTGAGTACCATTTCGAGCTAAAGCATATAAAAAGAAAATATAATAATATTGTTGATGCTTTGAGACAACGAACTCATATGATATATGAGGTGACTTTAAGTCAAACTGATTTGTATTTACACAAGAGAATTAGAATGGCCAACAGAGTTGATCCATTCTATGTAGAAATGCTCAAAAAAGTCCAAGAGGATAGGTTGTTTCAACAACAAAAAGAGTACAAGGTAGACGAAATGAGACTGCTATGGCCTAAGGAGATATTGTACATTTCGGAAGGAGGGGACATTCAGTCCAACATCCTCATGGAATTTCATCAGACACCCTACTTAGGGAATTCAAGATATCAAAAATGATATATGCTATTAAGAGACACTTTTTATGGCCTAAGTTAAAGACCGACATAGCATTTTTTATCGCGAAATGTCAAGAATGTGAGCTGGTCAAAGTTGAGCACTAGCATCCTTCAGGGTTGTTGCAGCCATTACGCATTCCGGAATGGTAGTGGGAGGTCATTAGTATGGATTTTAGCACAGGTCTACCTAAGAGTAAGAATACAAATGATTCTATCTTTGTAGTAGTTAACAAATGGTCAAAAGTAGCACACTTCATTCCAGTGAATTCAACCTATAAGGAGGTACACATTGTCGATATCTCCTTGAAGGAGATATTTAGATTGCACGAGATACCCAAGGAAATCATCTCAGATCGAGATACTAAGTTTACCATAAAATTTTGGATATCCTTATTCTTTGGATTAGAGATGCAGTTGAAATTTAGTACTGCTTATCACCTAGAGACAGACGGGCAGATAGAAAGGGTAAACCAAATTGTAGAGTACATGCTTAGGATGTATGTTATGAAAAACCTCACCAAGTGGGAAGATTACCTACATCTTGCAAAGTTTGCATATAACAACAGATACCAGACTTCCGCCGATATGAGTCCCTTCGAGGTACTCTATGGACGAAAGTGTAGAACACCAATTACTTGGGGTATTCCGATGGATCGGCTCATGTTACAGCCTGGCATATTAAAGGAATTGGAACAATTGGTTAGCAAGGTCTAGGTGAACCTTAAAGAAGAAAAAGACCTCTAGAAAATCTACGCAGATAAGAAAAGAAAAGATAAAGATTATCAAATAAGTGACTAGGTCTACTTGAAAGAAAAAGAAAAATGAAGCTCATTGAGGTTGGGAAGGTGTGGTAAGTTAGCACCTATATTTTGTGGACCCTTTGATATACTGACCAAGAGAGAGCCAATGGAATATGAAGTAGTGTTACCTGTTCACATAAGAGTCCATGATGTTTTCCATGCATCATTATTAAATAAATATGTTTATGATACTAAACATGTGATTGATTGGTCCTTACTATAGTTGGAACCTGAAGGGAAGTTTGCCCCTAAACCTCTTCATATATTGGACAAGAGAGAGGTGAAGATCAAGTATTGCACCATAGTTGAGTTGAAATTGCGATGGAAGCACTTCAAATCCGATGAGGCTACTTGAGAGAATGAAGCCACCATGAGAAAGGATTATCCTGCCTTGTTTCATGATTTCATTCCAAATCCCTAGAACACCCTGGACGGTGTTGTTCTAATCAGGGAGGGATGTAATATCTCGAATTTTGACCTAACACTTATGGGCATAAGCCCCTTGACTATGATGTTACTTTGATGTTAAATTATTTTGATATATTGGGTCCAGGACCCCACTACATATGAACTTGATGATTTATTTGATAATGATTGGGCGTAAGCCAGTGACATATGTTTTATGTATGATTTTATGTGTTGGGAGTGGACCCTAAAGCACATGATTGATGAGATGTTTTTTGTTGAGAGAGGAGTTGTAGAGCACACGAGTATTTGAATGTTTTTGTTGAGCTAGAAGCTCTGGAGCACATGAGTGTTTATGTTGTGTTGAGCAAGAAGCTCTAAAGCACATGAGTGTTTATGTTGCATTGAGTGAGGATCTATAGAACACATGAATTATGAAAACCTTTGTGTTGAGCTGGAAGCTCTGAAGCACATGAAAATATAATTCGAAATGTTGGTCATAATCCCTGGAGCCTTCCAAGTTGATGTTGAGCATAAGCTTTGGAACATCAGATCATTGGCCATTGTATCCCTAGGTGTATCCTACAAGTACATCCTAGCCTTATTGTTGAGCGAGGAGCTATGGAATTGCACTAAGTTTGTAACTCCCTATTTTTATCGTTGAGTATGGGATCTAGATAAGCATTAGGAGTTACTAAAAAGAATTAATGATTTCGAGTGAAAACGACTCGAGTAAAATATTGATATCATCTGACTTATTTACAAGTGATTAAATGAAATATTGAATTTATGTATCTCATCAAGTACTGAAGAACTACCATGTTATACGAGGGAATCCAACATGCAAGGATGTTTAGAGTTGCCCATCCTAGTAGACCTAACCACCTACCTGGCTTCCTTAATGAAGAAAGTGTCATAAGTTTAGGGATCATGTTATATACCTGAAGACAAATGTTAACAAATAATATATATATATATATATATATATATGTATGTATATGTATATGTATATGTATATGTATATGTATATGTATATGTATATGTATGTATGTATAAGTATATATTTTATACATTGTATGCATAAGAGTAAACATAGTAATAATATCAAAAATATAAGAAATAAAGAGAGGCTCCATTTATTATTATTATTACTTAAAGATAATTAAATAGTATAATACCTAGCTACAAAGGTACAAGTATGAACTAGTTAAAAGTTCCTAAGTTAAATATTAAAAGTGCATAAATTAAATAAAAAGGTTAAATTAAGAAATCAAATTATTTCTTGATTTAACTCCCCCTTTGACTTAAAAGTATTCCTATAAAGACCCAATCCAAAGAGAGGCTTGTGGATCTCTCTTCCATATTTTTGGTGAATCATTATTTATGCTTGTTTATTCTCAACAGAGTTCTTAGAGAACATTTTCCTAAGAAGAAAAAGGAGAACTGATCCAGAATTGATATCCCAATTAGGGAATCCTTACCTTAGGATCTCTAAGCTACTTGCATGTTGGAACCAGCTCAGGGGGATCTTGATGAAAACCAGGAATGGTTTTGGGTCATGATTGGGTGGACCGTGGTAGTTCCCAAGTGATTCGGTTATCTATACAAAGGTCAGATATTTCTGTGAATTTGTTAATGTTGGGTAATTAAGTGTGCAGGTTTTTAGCCATTGGAATAACTTCACCATACAAGTATGAGGTTCTTAATGTCTTTCCATTCCATTATCTAGTATACTGATTGTTAGAATAATTAAGGGATTATGTTTTGTTTCTAACGTTATTTATGAAATGATACCAGGTTAGAATATTTAAGGGTTTATTTTATATTCCTAATACTATGTCTACAATTATTTCCTGTTAGAATATTAAGTGTTTACATTTTATTTATAAACCCTATGTTTGTTCAGAATGTCTAGGAGTTTATGTTTTGAATTCTAAAACACTATGTTAAAATTATTTCATGTCTAAGAATTATTTAGGACTTATTTCTTCTATACTTAGTTTTTCATTTTTTCATTGCTTAAACTTGTTTCTCCTAAGATCTATAAATTACTCTAAACAGACTCTATAGGTTTATTTTACCTATGGATTCTACTAGCATATTTCATATTTTCAGCAGAGCCATATTTAGGAGAAAAAGTACTATTTAACATACAAACTACATCTACGCAAATCGTATGCCATAACAAAAGTTCCAAAAAAGTAATTCAAAACATAATGGGATGCACAAAACTCTTTTTAAATAAACAGAGGTTGCAAGATCATTTCCTATAGGAGTTAATGCCCAAACAAAGACATACATATTTATAAACATTTACAACCATAGTGACCTAGTATAATTCATTATTGATTCCTTTTATTTACAAGTCATCCTATCAAATCCTGTAGGAATCGTTTTTATCCTAGTAAATGTTATAGTGTTTAAAATTCAAACCAAACAGAGCATGCTCTTATAAATACATAGACCATAAAACTAATTCACTTAGTCGTTACACAAAGGTCAAAGCCCGAGATAAAATTACACACTACCACTATTTCATGGCCCTCGGTCCTTTACATAAAACAAAGCATTTAAACATTATCATAAATCTTTTATCAACCCTATCAATGATATGCGAATAACAACGACACCCAAGGAAGGGTTACATCCACAATCACTACCCTTATACATAGAGTATTCATTAACCACGTATCAAAAGATAAAAACGATAATCCATTTAACCAACACACAGTCGTAGTTCTATTGGCGAGAAAACCATTGCCATCTATGACAATGATCCAAGGCCAAACAAACACCATTAACAAACCCATAAAAGAACTTAAATAAGAATTTCGAATCACACAGAGTTAAACCATTGCCACAGAATAATAATCATAACTATGATTCAAGAGTATTCAAATGTTGTAAATAAACAACCAATAAACACACACAAAGTATAAATGTTGTACATACCATCCATTTAAACCAAGTAAGAATGACAAATTCATATAACCCTGTCCTTGTACCATTGCAAGGAATGGTGCTGTCGCCATACTCAAACATAAACAAAATCACAATTCGCAGAGCCTGGGAATGTTCACCAAGGAATTAATAGTATGCAGAGCATCCATAAAAAAAACCCAAAGTACATTAAATTCTCGTACCGAAGGCACTAAACCCCAACAAGAAAAACCCCAAGTCTTAACGCATATTTGATGCTATACAAATTAAGTTACATACAACGCCTTTCTTTTCCACAGACATTAAAAACAAATAAGCATTCAAACCCATGACAATTTTTAACTCTATCACAACAACCACACGAGAGAGGGACAAGTTTTAAACTTGTACAATGGGGCTTACCTGAATGGGTATGGTGTTGACCTTAAGGAAACCCACAACCCACGATTTCCTCCAACCTTGCAACCTACAACACAAAATAAAATCCACGATGAGGAGTATGCATTGAAACCAAACTGAACAGACAAACAACGTTATTAAACTAAAGTGGGATACATACCTTCCATCATGACTAAACAATCAAAGATTCACACCACCATACAACGCATAGGTTGAGCTCATACAGCCATGCTGCGAATGACCAAACCAATGCAAGACCCCAAGCTCTAAGCTGGAGGGACACATTTTCCAAGGTTCATTTATGTTGCCACCCTAGCCTCCATTAACACAATCCTAAACCCATATCGTATAGTTCATGCCACCCATTAAACCTTATTCAAACAATGTGCTATACAAAATCCTCGTATTTGCATCAAATAATGTTAGATTTTTATACTAATTTCAACAATATGATCTTAGGATCTTATCTAAGAGAATAACAAGCAAAACAATCAAACACAGGAGACAATGAACAGAAATTTTTTCCTCAGGGAAACCATAAAGGAGAAAACCTCGCAACTTCCTCAGAGATAGAATCAGCACCAAAAGTAAAACACAAAAATACTAAGACGATCTCCCGACATTAGTAGTCTCTCTCTCTCTTGTCCCAACTTCTTCTTTCTCTCTTAGTTATGCGCTACAACTGAGTGTGAGTGAATGTGTGATAAATAGAGAGGCTCATTCTCTATTTGTACTAATTCCTGACTTGACAATAACTCACTACGGCCAAGTTCTATAGGAGATTTTAATAACTCTAGGGCCCCACAACTGCAGGGACTTTAACCCTTGAACAATAGGGATGGTTAACCTCTATGAATTTACATGACTTGTTTACATTATTGAATCTCCCGATCGGAACATAAAGGAATGACATGACTTAATTACATGACATATACTTCCCAAAATAAACATTAAGGTACAATACATACGATATATAAGTAAATACATTCTGAAGTTACAAATACATCAACATTCGCTCTTAACTAGGAAGGTATTCTCTCGACACAATTTATCAGCACAAGTATTCTTCTCTGTATCATCTGTATCATTATCAAATCATATTCATCATCAATTCATCTTCATATTCAAGTTTGGATCATTACTGGATCTTCATCAAGTCTGGATCATCACTGGATCTTCATCAAGTCTGGATCAACACTGGATCTTCATCAAGTCTGGATCATCACTGGATCTTCATCAATTTTGGATCATGACTGTTGTATCATCACTGTAAAATGATGCTATCTCTCAATTCTTCTCATCCTATAAATTTCTACAGAGCCAACCCTTTTTCATTTTCATTGTAGGCCTAGCCTCCATGTAGGTATTTATCTTCTTCATCACTTATATCTGACCACATGTCAAAAAGGCCCTCCCAACACTTACATCTTACCATGGGAGGAACACATCTACCACCATGTTAGAAAGGCACGCCAAACACTCACATATGACCATGGGAGGTACACATCAACCACCATGTTAGAAAGGCCCAGCACTTACATCCGATCATGGGAGGAACACATCCAAGAACCATGTCGGAAAGTCCCATCACTTAAATTCACTAGCATGATAGGACACACATACTATCATCTATGAAAAGGCCCAGCACTTAAAACCATCAACATGATAGGACACATCTACTATCATCTCTGAAAGGGCCCAGCACTTACAACCATCAACATGATAGGATACACCTACTATCATATGTGGAAGGGTACAACAATTACAACCAGTGGCATGGTAGGAAACAACTACTACCATCCACGGAAGGGACCTGCACCTACAACCAGTGCCATGGTAGGACAAAACTACTACCATGCATGGAAGGGATCTACACTTACAACCAATGGCATGGTAGGACACAACTAGTAGCTTCTATGGAAGGGCTCTGCACTTATATCTGATCATGTGGGAGCCAATCCCACAGTCATATTAGAATGGCTCTGCACTTATATCTGATCATGTGGGATCCAATCCCATAGTCATATCAGAATGGCTCTACGCTTACAACTGACCATGGAAGGAACCAATCCTATCACCATGTCAGAAGGGCTCACGGACTCCTCACTTCCCCTTGGAAGGAACCTCAATACGGAGAACACCAAGCTTCTGCCTAAAGTACTCAAAATTCACTCTAGCTAATGGTTTGGTCAACACATCAACTATTTGCTCATCCGTCGCAACATACAGGAGCTTCACTGCTCCTCTCTGCAGCATATCCCTGATATAGTGATATTTGATCTCGATATTCTTTGACTTGTCATGGAACATTGGGTTCTCTTAAAACTTCACACAACTCTGGTTGTCACAATATATACAAGTAGCATCCAACTAGAGATCAAACAAATTAGATAGTAGCTTCCTTAGCCACACTACCTCACAACTAGCTGAACAAGCTGCAACATACTCTACTTCGGATGTAATTAGTGCCACACAGGACTCCTTCCTGCTAAAAAAAGAGATCACACCTAATCCCATACTGAAGCAACATCCCGAAGTGCTCTTCCTATCAATGGCACTGCCTTCCCAATATGAATCAACATAACCTTCCATGTTAATATTTTGATTTGCCTCATACTTGAGCCCATAATCAACAGTACCCTTTAGGTACCTTAGAATATGCTTTGCACTAATCAAGTGAACATGTCTCGGATCTGTCAGGAACTGGCTCAATGTGTTCACATCAAAGGAAATATTTGGTCTCGTATTCGTCAAATACATCAAGGAACCAATCATCTGACAATACATCATAGCATCAATTGTCTCTGATGAAGCATCACTCAATAGCTTTAGCTTCGATGCCATAGGTGTGGTCGTGGCCTTGCATTCCATCATCCTGAACCTCTTCAATATCTCTACTGCATACTTCCCTTATCCTAGGGATATTCCATCCGCATTCTGCCACACCTCCATGCCTAGAAACAAGGATGATTTTAAGGAACCATACTTATTTAAAAGTGTATAAATGTTGGCAAATATTACTAATTCTTAAAATGCCAACTATAAAATGATTTGTGATATTTTTCAAAAAATATTTTAATTTCCAAGGATTTTATATCATTTATATAATAATTTGGTGATTTTTAGGGTGAAAAACTTTTACCTCGTCAAAATTGGGCGAAACAGGGATTTAAAAAATGCAAAATGGCGAATCTTTTTTGGGAGAAAAACATCGAAAAATAGCCCACTGGGCTAAATTTCCCCCCTAAAATTAGCCCTGCCTAGAAAGTAGTGCATTATACCCAAGTCCTTCATCTCGAACTCAGCAGCAAGCTTCCTCTTCATGTCATCAATCAACCCATCCATACCTATTACAAGTAGGTCGTCTACATACAGTAGGAGTATCACTGGGTTTCCTTCTTCAACCTTGTAGTAAAGGTTGGAATCTGCTTTAATCTTGGTAAAGCCCAAACTAGATAGGAAGCTATTAATTCTACCATACCATGTCCTGGGTTCCTATTTCAAACCATATAGGGATTTCTTTAATTTACATACATGAGTCTCCATGTTATGTGTCTCAAAACCGAGTGGATGTTCCACATACACTTCTTCTTCCACTACACCATTCAAGAAAGCAATCTTGACATCCATCTGGTGTATCTTCCATTTCATTACTGCATCCAAAGAAAGTACTGACCTGATGGAAGTGTATTTGGCTACAGGTGCAAATGTTTCTTCATAATCTATTCCTTATTTATGGGAGAAGCCACGAGCCACAAATATTGACATATATTTCTCTATGCTGCAATATGCAGCATGCTTGATGTTGTAGATCCATTTGGAAGTCACAATAGAATTCCCCTGTGGCCTAGGGACAACATCCCAAACATCATTATTCATGATTAATGGGTACTCCTCGATCATAGCATCCTTCCATTCTTTCTTCTCTGTCACTTCTTCATAGTTGGAAGGTTCTTTATCAATGATGTCACATAATAGGGCTACATATCTAGACCATGACCTAGTTCTATTTATTTCTCTGTGTATTTCTTCTGGAGCCCCATATCTTTCTACACGTTGGATAGCATCTCGTACCCATGCAGGTTTCCTCTTGTGAGGATTGTTTTCCTGAGGTAGATCTACAGGTTCCTAAGGTTCTTCCATTTCTCGATCCTCTTCTGTATTTGCTTCTCTTATTGTTGTATTAGGTATTCTGGGTACTTATGTTTCTTCAGAGTCTTCAACTAGTCTCTTTCTGGATTTGTTGTAGGATGAATCTTCATCGAATGGTACATCTCTTCTAATGTTGATCTTCTTGAATCCTAGGAAGTATATTCTGTAAGATTTCAAGCTTTCACTATATCCCACAAATATACAGTTCTTTCCAGAAGGATCTAAATTTGTCCTCTTTTATTTTGGAATGTGTATGTATACTGGACAACCGAATTTTCTTAGATGGCTGACCTATGGTTTCTTGCTGAAAAATAATTCTTCAGGTTTCTTGTTCTCTAGTACTCTGTGTCGAGTACGGTTTTGTACATACACTATTGTTCTGGTAGCTTCTTCCCATAGATGCATGGGAAGATCTTGATAATGGAGCATTTCCCTTGCAACTTCCATGATCATTATATTCTTCCTTTCTGCAACCCCATTTTGCTATGGATTATATGGAGTGGTTAACTCCCTCTTAATCCTTGAATCTCCACATAATTCCTTGAATTCATTTGATGTGAATTCTCCATCGTTATCTCATCGAAATATCATGATATTCCTTTCTATGTGATTCTTGATCAAGGATTTTAATTCTTTGAACTTGCTGAACACTTCATCTTTGTCCTTCAAGAAGTATATCCATGTCTTTATAGAAAAATCATCAATAAAAGAAACAAAGTATACATACCCGCTTAATGAATTGGATGACATTGGCCCGCATACATCGGAGTGAATGATTTCCAAGATTCCTTTTTCCTTGATCTCGCTACTTGGAAATATCTTATTTGTGTTCTTTCCTTTCCCACATCCTTTGTAGAAATTGTTGTGTTTTTCCTATATTTTTGGAAGACCTTCAACAACTTTGCTTACAAGTGTTAGTGCCCTATAGTGCACATGTGCAAGCCTTTTGTGCCAAAGTTCATTTGTCTCTACTGAGTCATGGACCAAGGCTTGTTCTAGATGGTCCTTTAATTTGTATAGTCCTCCTTCTTTTTCTCCAATCACTACTGGATCATCTATACTATTTCCTTTTGGCCACATAAGGACTTGGCCATCTATAAATGCAAACCTCATGCCTTTTGCATCCAATGTAGAGATGGAGAGAAGGTTATTCTGTAGTACCAGTACAAATAGGACATCCTTCATCTTCATAGACTTTCCAGAATCTAGTTTATAGGAGGATTCACCACTACCTTTTATATGATACTGGTAGATATCTCCAAGTTTCATCTTGTGAGGTGACTCATGTTTGGAAAGTTTCACAAAGGATTTCTTGGATCCTGTCATATGTTTGGAAGCCCCACTATCAATAAGACAAACATTGCTTCCATGTGTAACAGTTCCTGTGAGGGCAGAAATTCGAACATATTCTTCTTCACTAGAAGAATCATCACTTTCTTCTTTGGCTTTCTTTCTGGGAGGTTCATCTGAAGAAAGTATGAGAAAAATATGACGATAAAGGAAAAAAGCCTTGATCAAATTATATTCACACAAATAGTACCATTATATAGTACAAAGAAGAATGCCACCTCAGTGAGAGATATTCTCTACATCCTAACACCTTGCATGGTGACTAGGCTAGGCAATCTTATCCAAAATCCCTTAGTCATCAGTTAGGATAAATCACTAATATCCTAAATAATAATTACAATAATGGTGACATTTAAACTATGTGATTACATTTATGTAATCCATAAGGCTAACATTCCCCCTCTCAATCACAAGTATATGTATCTGTATCAACTAAGCAATAAACACTAATGCCAAAGTTGGTATGATGGATTTTTTAGAATCCTTCCTTTGTGATTCAATGAAAAATATTCCTGTAAAAATGTCAATTTGAATGGTTCATCTGAATTGAACTAAAATCCTGGAGTGAATAGCTTCCATCTCTGAACAATCCCTGTATGCTTGACAATTTCATCATTTTCCAAGTGATTTAGCTAGAAGAGGATGGCATCTTCTGCTAATTGGTGAAGATCACCATTGTTATGCATTGATTAATATCTCAATGCATCATGAGTCTACAAGACTTATGCCCAAGACTTCCAATATTATATTTTCATGTGCTTCATATCTTCATTCTCAACACAAACGTTTCATAACTCATGTGCTCCAGATCTTCTCTCTCAACACAAATATAAATACTCATGCGCTCCAGAACTTCCTTCTCAACACAAACATCAAATAATCATGTCTTCCATATCTCCTCTTTGAACACAAAACATCTCATCAATTATGTGCTTCACGGTCCATGCCAAACACATAGAATCATATATATATAAACATTTCATCAAACATTTCATCATGTTCATGTGCAGTGGGGTATTAGGCCTAATATACCGAATGAAACATCAAAGTAACATCATACCCAATGGGGCTTATGCCCATAAGTGTTAGGTAAAAATTTAGGATATTACATCCCTCCCCACTTAGAACAACATTGTACCTGGTGTTCTAGGGACAAAAAATGAAATCATGAAACAAGGCAGGGTAAGCCTTTCTCATGGTGGCTTCATTCTCGCAAGTATCCTCATCGGCCTTGAGCAATCCATGAAAGATGTTCACCATCTAAAATTGTGAAGATGTTCTCCATCTGAAATCATGATCTCTTTCATCCTGCGATTAGCAAACAAAATTACAACGATCTACCTCTATGGATCTAGCGATCTACAAAGCCAGCAAATTCATAAGTGTGTTGGGAAAGAATAGTGAAATTTGTTGGAATAAAAGAAACCAATGTGGGGAAAGGAGTCGATCCCCTATCGTGAATGCAAAGAAGCCTGTTGAAATCTAGATCCGAATGCTAGGTGCACCTTAAAGTTCTTTATCATCAGATTCCCGTCGGATCGCAATCCCTTCACTGAGCTCACCAGCTGGAACGTTGGATCCCCACGCATAGTAGATTTCATGGAGAAGGAGGAGCATGATATCTTTTCCAATGGACCTATGAGTTGTCATAATTGGTGTTATGTCACTGGGGTTGTGAGATGTGAATCAAAGAATTCATCCACCATTTGGGAATCAAAGAGCATTCGTCCACTTCATCAATTATTGGTATCTTCAACCTTTACAGATCATGTCTTGTTTTAAGGATACACTAGGTTTTAATGATCGCAAAAGTGGCATACATTTGTAAAAGCTTTTTGAGGTTCTAGTTCATCAAAGGCAAGTTATTAAAAAAAAAATCCATTTGTAAAAAGGTGAAACATTATTTTTTCATTCAGGAGCTACAAGGGAAATTTGAAAGCCATAAAAAGTTAAATTTCTATTGGAGATGATCTTCAAGAATAATTTGTAATAATGCTTTGTATGCAAGGAGATAGTGCTAGAAGGAAAATTTGTCTTTTTATAAAGACGAGTCTGAAATTTTTTAATAAAAAAAAGAAATATTTTTTGGTGTTGGATATGTCTTTGGCCTGTCCCAGAATTGAATAAGGGGGTCTAAAGATATATTTCTTGTGGATGGGGGTTATTGTCTCAAATTCACTCTTGTAATTTCTTTTTCCATACATGAAAGGCATGATAAAAAGATCATTCAACAAGCACAAGAAATCAGCTCCATCAAATCAAAGGATAAATCGAAGCACTATCAACAACATATAGTCAAGCATTGTCAAAGAAGCAAGTGAACGATTCAAGGAGTAAAAACAAAAAATTCAAACTTAAAGATCAAGTTCAAACTTCAAATTCACAATCAAATGTAACTTGCAATAGTCATTTTGTAAGTTTACTTGTATTTTTGAAGTAAAGTCAAGCTGAAATTTGTATTTAGGTGCATTTTCGGTTGAACCCGACACCCTTCATTATCTGTAAAAACACATTTTGGGATGGATGATCAGGCTCTGCCCGACACCCTAAAATTGTCATAAAATCTCAAGAGAGTGACATATATGCAAGTGTGAAAGTGTCAAGTACAAGTGAGCGTGAAAACAAATCAAAACAATTTTGCAAGTGTCACAAGCAAAATTTCAACTTCTTCAAGCACAATCACAACTAATCAATGATGAAATATGCAATCTCAAAAATTAGGAATCAATGAAGTAATTTGAATAAGTCATTTTTCATCACAACCCTATATTTTATGAAAACAATGATGATTATAATCGACATTCAGTGAAGAATCAATTCAGTGAGTCGACTTCAGAGAAGAATGAATATGAAGATGAAGTTAATCATGAACCTACATTTCATGCGTTTTCTTTTGAGTTCAATAAAGAAAACATTTCAAATATTCAACAAGATGCACAAAATCAACCTCAAATGATATCAAAGCAACAACTTCTAAATGATATTTCCAAGCCCGTCATCAGACCTTGGGAAGAAATTAGATACAACACACAAAGAAAAGGATTTGGATATGAAAAATATGTGACTTTTCATATTCTAGACTACTTCAAACCAATTCAGTTTTTGTGTGTGGGATTCATAAATGAAGAATCCAATCAAAAAGTCCATGAAGAAGCTAATCCACAAGATGATGAAAATCACATGGAAGAAATTGCTGAATGCCAACATTTTCATCGAGTTGGTCATTTGGAGACAAATTGTTTTGATCTCCGTCCTTGTCAACATTATTGCAAGATGAATCATTCATCAGACAAATGTTCCAAGAGAAACAAACCCGCAAGGTTAAAAATTCATGATGGGTGGATCAATTCTTGGCAATGGACATCAAGAACCAAAAAATTGCATCAATCTTACCGAAGAGTACAATCTCAAGTAAAGACTCGTCTCATAGAACCTGATAGAATATAAGTCCAGTGATCCCCTTATGGTGTAGCTTTTGACCATGGCCCTCACGGCATGAGATAACATGTGACATTTTCACATGCCCACTTTGATTTTAAATCTAAATGGTACTCTCTTGCATCTTAATGGGGGGGTACATTTACAAAATACAATGATGAACTAGTTAAGGGTAAACCACATGAAAACCCATATCTACTCACCTTTCAGCTGACAAAGGGGGGAATATTGATGATGGTTGTCAAACTTCAAGTTTCAACAACAATAGTTTGTAGATGGTAGACTCCAAATATCAATATTGGAAACAACAATAGTCTGTATATGGAAGACTCCAAATGCCAAAAGGAAACAATAGTTTTCAGGTGGCAAACTCCAAAATTGCAGAAGACAAACTATAGTTTGCAGATGGAAAACTCAAAATAGTATGTAGATGGAAGACTAATGAAAAAAATAGTCTATGGATGGTATAATCATGTTGCATTGAGGTATTAATCGATCCATAACAATGGTGATCTTCACCAATTAGCAGAAGACGCCAGCCTCTTCTAGCTAAATCACTTGGAAAATGATGAAATTGTCAAGCATACAAGGATTTTTCAGACATGGTAGCTATTCACTCCAGGATTTTAGTTCATTTCAGATGAACCATTCAGATTGACATTTTTATAGGAATATTTTTCATCGAAGCACAAAGGAAGGCTTCTGAAAAATCCATCATATCAAGTTTGGCATTAGTGTTTATTGCTTAGTTGATACAGATACATATACTTGTGATTAAGAGGGGGAATGTTAGCCTTATGGATTACATTAGCAATCACATAGTTTAAATGTCACCATTATTGTAATTATTATTTAGGATATTAGTGATTTAGCCTAAATAATGACTAAGGGATTTTGGATAAGATTTCCTAGCCTAGTCACCATGCAAGGTGTTAGGATCTAGAGAATATCTCTCACTAAGGTGGCATTCTTCTTTGTACTATATAATGGTACTATTTTTGTGAATATAATTTGATTAAGGATTTTTTCCTTTACCATCATATTTTGCTCATACTTTCTTCAGATGAACCTCCCAGAAAGAAAGCCAAAGAAGAAAGTGATGATTATTCTAGTGAAGAATAATATGTTCCAATTTCTGCCCTCATAGGCACTGTTACACATGGAAGCAATGATTGGCTCATTGATAGTGGGGCTTCTAAACATATGACAGGATTCAAGGAATCCTTTGTGAAACTTTCCGAACATGAGTCACCTCACAAGGTGAAACTTTGAGATATCTACCAGTATCTCATAAAAGGTAGCGGTGAATCCTCCTATTAACTAGATTCCAGAAAGTCTATGAAGAAGAAGGATGTCCTATTTGTATCAGGACTAAAGAAAAAACTTCTCTCCATCTCTGCATTGGATGCAAAAGGCACAAGGGTTGCATTTATAGATGGCCAAGTCCTTATGTGGCCAAAAGGAAATAGTGTAGATGATCCAGTAGTGAATGGAGAACAAGAAGGAGGACTATAGAAATTAAAGGGCCATCTAGAACAAGCCTTGGTCCATGAATCAGTAGAGCCAAATGATCTTTGGCACAAAAGGCTTGCACATGTGTACTATAGGGCACTACCACCTAGAAGCAAAGTTGTTGAAGGTCTTCCAGAAATACAGGAAAAACATTACGGTCTCTGCAAAGGATGTGGGAAAGGAAAGAACACAAAGAAGAGATTTCCAAGTAGCGAGAGCAAGGAAAAAGGAATCTTGGAAATCATTCACTCCGATGTATGTGGGACAATGTCATCCAGTTTTTAAGTGGGTATGTATACTATCTTTCTTTTAATGATGATTTTTCTAGAAAGACATGCATATACTTCTTGAAGAAAAAATATGAAGTATTCAGCAAGTTCAAAGAATTAAAATCCTTGATCGAGAATCACACAAAAAATAATATCAAGATATTTCAATCAAGTAACGGCAGAGAATTCACATCAAATGAATTCAAAGAATTATGTGGAGATTTAGGGATTAAGAGGGAGTTAACCACTCCATATAATCCACAACATAATGGGGTTGAATAAAGGAAGAATAGAATGATCATGGAAGTTGCAAGGGAAATGCTTCATGATCAACATCTTCCCATGCATCTATGGGCAGAAGCTACCAGAACAATAGTGTATATACAAGACCATACTCCACACAGAGTACTAGATAACAAGACACCTAAAGAAGTGTTTTCTGGTAAGAAACTAGAAGTCAGCCATCTAAGAATCTTTGGTTGTCCAGTATACATACACATTTCAAAAGAAAAGAGGAAAAATTTAGATCCTTCTGGAAAGAATTGTATATTTGTGGGATATAGTGAAAGCTTGAAATATTACAAAATATACTTCCCAGGATTCAAGAAGATCGACATTATAAGAGATGTAACATTTGATGAAGATTCATCCTACAACAAATACAGAAAGAGACCAGTTGAAGACTCTAAAGAAACATAAGTATCCAGAATCCCTAATACAACAATAAATGAAGCAAATACAGAAGAGGATCGAGAAATGGAAGAACCTTAGGAACCTGTAGATCCGCCTTAGGAAAAGAATCTTCACAAGAGAAAAGCTACATGGGTACGAGATTCTATCCAAGGTGGAGAAAGATATGGGGCTCCAGAAGAAATACACAGAGAAATAAATAGAACTAGGTCCTACTCTGGATATGTAGCCCTATTATGTGACATCATTCATAAAGAACCTTCCAACTATATGGAAATGACAGAGAAGAAAGAAAGGCTTACCCCGCCTTGTTTCATGATTTCATTTTGAGTCCCTAGAACACTAGGTACGATGTTGTTATAAGTAGGGAGGGATGTAATCTCCTGAATTTTTACCTAAAACTTATGGGCATAAGCCCCATTGCTTATCATGTTACTTTGATGTTTTATTCTGTATATTAGGCTTAATACCCCACTGCACATGAACATGATGAATTGTTTAATGAAATTTTTATATATATATGATTCCATGTGTTTGGCATGGACCGTGAAGCACATAATTGATGAGATGTTTTGTGTTGAGAGAAGAGCTACGGAAGACATGGGTATTTGATGCTTGTGTTGAGAAGGAAGTTCTAGAGCAGATGAGTATTTATGTTGGTGTTGAGAGATAAGCTCTGGAGCACATGAGTTATGAAACATTTGTGTTGAGAATGAAGATATGAAGCACATGAAAATATAATATTGGAAGTCTTGGGCATAAGCCCTTTAGCCTTCCAAGTTGATGTTGAGCATAAGCTTTGGAACATCAGATCCTTGGCCATTATATCCCTAGGTGTATCCTAAAAATACATCCTAGCATTAGTGTTGACCAAGGAGCTCTGGAATTGCACTAAGTTTGTAACTCTTTGCTTTCAAAGTTGAGTAGGGCTCTGGATAAGAGCTAGGAGTTAGTGGAAAATTAATATGTTGAGTGAAAATGACTCTAATAAAACATTGACCGCATCTTACTTATTTTTAATTGATTAAATGAAATTTTGAATTTATGTATCTCATCAAGTACTAAAGAACTACCATGTTATATGAGGGAATACAATATGCAAGGAGGTTTAGAGTTGCGTAACCTAGTTGACCTAACCCCTACCTAAAGACCTTGTTAAAGAAAATGACTAAGCTAAAAGAAAAGTGGCATATGATTAGGGATCATACTATATGATACCTAAAGTTAAAATGTTAACAAATGGTATATATATAAATATATAGTCTATACATATGTATAAAAGAGTAAGCATAGTAATAATACTAGTAACTATAAGTAATAAAGAAAGGATACACATGTTCTTATAATTACTAATGATAATTAAATATTAAAATACCTACAAGAGTCAAAGTAGGAAATAGTCAAAAGTTCTTAAGTTAAATATTTAAATTAAATAAAACCTGTTATTTCAAGATCTCAAATGATTCTTGATTCAACTTCCCCTTTTCCTGAAAAGCATATGTATAAAGAACCAAGCCAAAGAGAGGCTTGGGGATCTATCTATTTTTTTATTATTCCATAATTCTGCTTGATTACCTTCAAGAGAGTTCTTGGAGAACATTTTTCCTAGACGAAAAAGGAAACTGATACAAAACCTGATATCCTAGATAGGGAAGCCTTACCTTAGGAGCTCTAAGATACTTTCATGTTGGAACCAACTCGGGGGGATTCATATTGAAAGCAGGAACCATTCTGGGTCCTGGTTGGGTGGAACATGGTAGTTCCCAAGTTATTAGGTTATCTGAACAGAGGTCAGATCTGTCTATGTACTTGTTAATCCTATGTATTTGAGTGTGCAATATTTTCATCCATTAAAACAGTTTCAACTTGCAGGTATGAGGTTCTTGATTTTTACCTTACAAGATGCACATGTTAAATTCATTATTCCCTACCAGATGTATTTCTTTTAAAATAGGTTAGGTTAGTTTATCTATTCAAACATGATATTCTAGTTAGGAAAATATATCTTATTCATATTTAAAATAATGGACTATCACCTTTTACTTTTATCGATAGGAGGATTTGGTTTCTATTATTTTATGTGTTGTATTTCATCACTTACATATTAATTTCAGTCTTCTTTGACAGAGGTGTTTCCTTAAACAGAGTCTAGATTTTTAAAGTAAGTTATATTTCCTATTTATTATTTCAATTTCAAAACATAGAAATAAAATCAGAGATTTTGTACCTAAATCTTATTAACCATAACTGAGGAACTTTATCAACCTAGAACTATTTAAAAGCTAACTTTATATCTTTACTCCGTTGGCATATTTCATATTGCCAGCAAGATTGCATTAATTATAACTATCGAATCTATTACCTATATCTTAGCATAAATTCTATGCATAAAGTTATAACTTAAATATAATTGCTGGAACATTAAACAATATAACATAACACAAGATAAATAGAGTTAACCTATTTTAAAAACCTAGCAAATATCATAACCAAACTTCAAGCAAATAATTTCCAATTTATAACTTTGTCGCATCGTATGCTATCCATCAAGACCTATCAAGGTCTATAGGCACAATTTGCAAACAATAATTGATACTATATACCATCAACATAAGAATCAAACTTAAAACCTAGTAGAAAACACATTATCCGATATTGTATCCATTAAAAGGTTTCAAGATCAAATCTTGTTGGCACCTATGCCAAGACCAAAATCCACGCATACAACCTTGAAATTCAAACCTACGTAGCCTAGGATCGAATCTTGTGGGATCATGGATTAAAAACAATGGTTACATCAAAACCACGATAGGCATTAAATCCTATACAATTTGATTTGCAACATTTATCAACACTTTAATAATTTACAAATTTTCCACATAATATATGCTAATGAAATTAAAATGCAAGAAGGATTAACCATAATCAAAATCGTTGCCCTATTAATGTTCCATAGTAATATATATAAAATATACATGCTGCATTCATTATCGAGGCTCATAGCCAAGAATTAAAGAAAACGCATTAACATAATCCAAATAAAAAATCTACTTCCTACGCTATCACAACCATGGTATTTACATTTTCACCATAGTAAGTTGAGCTTATGGGCATCTCCATATTAAATTCCCGAGGAAAGTAAAATAAACATCATAAGTCAAAATTAATAATATTTTCCAGTAATTAAATACAGAGTCACAAATCAACAGAGGTGCCATTGCAAACAATGGGACGACAGTAAGTTAAACTATTCTTTTAAAACCAATACTTGGAACCTCCATTAACATACAAAAACCAATGTTTAAATTACAGTCATAAAAAAAGCATATGGTCACAGATTTCCAAGCTAACATCAGTCTCAATGCTAAACGCCAACTGAGAATACATATAAGTGAACCTTCTACCATTTACAAGTAAAAATTTACAGAGACATGTAATGAAATAACACAACATAGAAACGACCAAAACACAGAGTCTCCCTCTTATACATATCAGAACCCTCCACACGATTGTCATGGCATTTTCTATTTTGAGGTAAGAACTATTATTCTATATTCAGTTTTGTGGAACTGGGTCCCATGTCTGTGAGGTTGTAACATGTGTTCTGTAGCATTCATTGAAATGTGGTCCTAAGAAGTGACTCATGTACTCCCTAGATGACCAATAATGTAGGAGAATTACATAGTCTAAACACTTAAACCAAATCATTCACCATTACAACACCGAACTCAAAGATTGCATAAAAACATATATACGTAGAGGTGACAATTCAAAGCTTTTTTTTACAGGGATTTCCCATGAAGGGTATTCATTGACATCTTGGTAGACACCACGACCTTCAAATGGAAGCCCCTTCACTTGCAAGCAAAGGAATAGAGGCCTGTTAGAAGTATGTCAATCCTCCATATGAAAACAACAAAGTAATAATGGTGAAAACCCAGGTGAAGATCGTACCTTTCCAACACACAGAGAAAACCAATCCTCCATGCATTGACAAAACCAAAGAGACAAACAGAGCATACCCACAACAGTGACAACATGGTTCTTCCATCCATTACATACCAAGCATAGGGTTTTAGTTTTCCCCATCTTGAGGATTATTTACTCTGCCACCCTTTCCACCACCAATGATGTGATGTCTTACCCTCACGCCTATAGTTTAAAACCACAACTGTTCTTTAGTGTTGAAAATGAGATTTTGTATTTGCACCACTACCCATATCATCGTTGACATATGTTAAGACAAGGTTCATGGAATATAGGATATGCCATGAATGGACCTTCATTTATACATCATATAGAATATAAACTTTAATACCATATGGCTAAGTCTTATGACTTAAGCCCTTCACATATTAGCATGAAAACATTCCTACCAGATGTTTTAAAATACTAAGCATAGGAATAAAATTTATGAATTCTTAAACCACAATAAAAATTTTAACCAAATAGACGTAGGTATAATAAACCCTAGCTATGCGTAAACAATAATGATAATAGTAGCCATAAGATTTGCTAGGATAGGACTTTGGTCCTTTTGTCTTTGAAAAGCAATGACGTAGTATAGCATAGGTAGCATGCCAATTTTAAACATTCGTAGCAAGTTTTCCACCACCTAATGAAACTGCACAAAATGAAGAGAGGTTACTTTAGTTCAACACGAACTAAGTAAACCCTATAACATCAAGTAAAACTACTTACCTTTCCAAGTGATCCTATAAGGGATACAATTCCCACCACTCCACCCCTTGATAGTTACAAGTTAAGTCAGGATTTTCCATAAACAAACAAACAAAACTTATAATCACGAAGTAAGCTATAACTCAACTAACACACTCACATGCATGATAAGAAATAATCAATGAACAGTGTAATAATCTAAATAATATCAAATAACATAAAAAAATTATAGAATTACATTAGTAACCACATTGAAAAAACATCTAGAAATGGTAAGAACAACTTACATCGATTCGGTGTAGAAAACAAGGATCGACTTATTCCGCAAAAGATTGGCTAATGTCCATTCTAGGTAGTAATTAACTAGCCTAATAATTTTTTATTTTATTTTTTCAAATTTTGAGGAAATTACAAGTGCTATCAGAGCCCAGTTTAAACACTGACATACCTAATAGGCATTCTAGACATTCGCTACAGAAAATAAAGTATGTTTGATAGATTTTGTTAACTAACAAAAATTTTCATGTTATTAAAAATTTGTAAATGCAGGATTCAAAGAATTGTTCAAAACATCAACACATAAGAAGACAACAGTCGGCAAGGAAAGTTGAATACCCCCCCAAAGGAATCATAACTAGTGGTGGAACTAAATTTGGATATACTGAAAACCATAAAAAGTATTCAAGCAGAATTACAAAGTTTCAAGGATGATAATATGAATGAAAGAAAGGAACAACAAGAAATTAATTAAGCCTTGCTGTGGATCATGGAAGGAGGAAGCCCACAAGGAAAATCCACCCATTGAACGAACAGGTTCAAGAAATAATTCTATCAAAAGTGGGCCAGTAGCCCAAGTGAAGAAGGAAAAGAAGAACATACCCATGAACCTCCAGAAAGATATTGTCACAATCCTTCTAGTAATGATTAGCTTTATCCCTGCAGAAATAAATAGAGAAACGATGACAATCTCCAGGGAGAGTTCAGGAAGATAAAAGTTCGAACCTATGAAGGAGAGATGAACACAGGGGAAAAAACTGAAGAATGGCTTCTAGGTATGAGCAAATATTTTGAAGTACATAACTACTCTAGCGAGATGAAGGCCCTTCTATCCATATATAATTTAAATGGAAAACCATATAGATGGTGGAGAGACCTAAAGCATACCAAGAAATATGGGGTAAGAGAAATCCAATGGAGTAATTTTCGTAAGACTTTTCAAGATAAATACATGTTGGAAAGGTTCTTCAACAGAAAGGTGAAATATTTTCATGAATTAAGGATGGGTTCCATGACTATGGCTGCTTTCATTAACAGATTTTCAGATCGATTACATTATGTGCCTTACATAAAGAATGAGAAAGTGAAAATACAACAGTTTTTTGGATTCCTTCCTCCCAAATTTTGGGAGAGGATTGAATTTTACATGCCGAAAAAATTGGACACCACCCTACATAAAGCTAGGCTTTGCTATGAGCATGGAAAACTAAGGCAAGAGAACATCAACAGAAGAAGAGACATGTCTAGGACCTTCTCGGACAACTGCAAACCAGGTTTTAGCCCGCAACCTTATAGAATAAAAAACAACATTTTTCCAGCCAATAAGAACTTCAAGAAAATAGGTACAAATCCACATGTACCAGCTCCAAGTGCTAACAAGCCAGCAGCAAATGGGGGAGCCAATATTTCCCCGCTGCAAATTGAATGTTGGAAATTACAAGGGCCCCATTATGCCTGAGACTGTAAGAAAAATACCAATTGAGTCTTCCACAACTTACAAGAAGAATCAATGATAGAGGACATAGCTTGAACATCGCAGATTTATGCAGCCTTGGATGTTCGATAGGAATACCATCAGACTACCATGGTTGAGATAGGAGGTAAGGTTTACAACAATTCTATTTAAATATTGGTTGACTCCAGTGCTTTTCAAAGCTATGTATCGCCGGAAATTGTTGAAGTGTGTAAACTAGACAAAGTTAAACATGAGAAACCCTGGCTGGTGTAATTAGCCACGGGTACAAAAAGGAAGTTTTTTGAAATAGTTAAAGACTGTGAGTTAAAATTGAATGGTTCTACTACTAGAATAAACATGAAAATCCTACACTTAGGATCATATGATATACTTATCATCATGGACTGTTTGGAACAACATCATGTCATGCTTGATTGCTTACATAATTCACCCTTGTGTACAGATAGCCAAGGGAACCTGGTAAAGATTCAAGGCATACCTAAGAAGGTTTCCTTAAGACAAATATCCTCTTTACAAGAAAATAAGTGCTTTAAGAAAGGTTTCAAATTGTTTGTAGTAAACATACATGACATAGAGGTTGAAAGAGAGCAACACATAAATCAATTTCCAGTTCTTGCATAATTCAAGGACATATTTCTTGAGGAAATCCCAGGATTACCAATGAAAAGAGACTTATATTTTCCCATAGAACTGACACCAGGGTTAGTTCCAGCTTCAAAGCCTCCTTATCGCATGAGCACACAAGATTTGGTGGACCTTAAAATGCAGTTGCAAGAGTTGATTGAGAAGGTTTATATCAAACCGAGTGTGTCTCCTTAGGGAGCACCGATACTTTTGTAAAGAAGAAGGATGGTATGATACAAATGTGCATCGATTACCATCAACTTAACAAGATGACCATCAAGAACCGATACCCACTCTCTAGGATTGATGACTTGTTCGATCAAGTAGGAAGAGCCAAGATCGATCTTGGTACCATCAGGTACAGATTCATGACGAGGATATTCACAAAACCGCCTTTCATATGAGGTATGAAAACTACAATTTTGTAGTGATGCCATTTAGGTTAACCAATGCACTCACAAAATGTATGTATATGATGAGCAATATCTTTAAGAAATACCTGGATGTATTTGTTTTGGTCTTTATATATGACATCCTCGTTTACTCTAAGAGTAAAGAGGAACACGAGAAAAATATTTTCATAGTGCTACAGGTTATACAGGAACACCATCTCTACACAAAGTTTAGTAAATGTGATTTTTACAAACCAAAAATACAGTAATTGGGTCACATCATCTCCGAGAAGGGGATAGCTATGGAGCCAAAAAATATTAAAGCCATAGAAGATTGGCCTAGCCCTCCTATGTTATATTTTTAACATTAAGCTAGCATAACATTAGGATCTTTAACTGAGAGAACAACAAGAACAACAATCAAACACAATAGATAATGAGCACAGTGTTTTTCCTTGGGGAAACCATAACCGGAGAAAACCCCACAACTTCCTTAGAGATAGAATCAACACCAAAAGTGAAACCCTAAAACAGTAAGATGATATCCTGACAGCATTAACCTCTTTTTTCCTTGCCAAAGTGTCTTTCTCTTCCTTAGCTATGCGCTACAACTGAGTGTAAGAGAGTGTGTGATAAATAGAGAGGATAACTCTCTATTTATACTAATTCCCGACTTGACTAAACCCAACTAGGGCCAACTTCACTAGGTGAGTCTAATAACCCTTGCCCTAGAACTACAGGGACTTTAACCCTTAAAAAATAGGAGGGTTACCCACCTTGACTTGACATGATGTGTTTACATTATTGAAACTCCCAATAGGATCATTGGGGCATGACATGACTCAAGTACATAAAAAATGCATCCTAGAATAAGAATCGAGTTACAATACATAAGAAATACAAGTGAATACATTCCGAAGTTGCAATTACATCAACACTCCCTCTTAATTAGGAAGGTATTCTCTCGACACAATTTATTAGCACAAGTCTTCTTCTCTGTATCATCTGGATCATCATCGAGTCCTTGTCATCTTCACCTTCAAGTCATCTCTATATTTAAGTCACCTTCGTCTTCAATTCATCTCTATCTTCAAGTCACCTTCATCTTCAAGTCATCTTGTCACGTCCCTAAGCCTCCGACCGGCAAAGAGGATGCGACTACGAGCTTTATCAGACCGGGCTAAGAGCCCATGAACATGTACAAGCTTAAAAATTGCCTATACAGAATGCTGAAAGAGAATTTAAACTAAAATATGCACACAGGATTATTGATCATGCACAGATGCAATTTAATCCCCATTCATAGCGGAAAACAATAGCATTCAAACAAGCATTCATTCAACATGTTCATTCCATTTTAGTTAACAGTAAATATAGAATTGCAGAGGTAAAATACACAAGATTACTTATCTTATAAAGAAATTCTTCCGCAACCAGTTACGTCGCTGCAATGTTCCACCCAACCATAGGCCAGCGTGCTCCTTAATCTGTCAGCAGCGCTGCCACCCCCGAGCTGGGCATGATTCTCCAAGGAATAAGGGAACTAGCAGGCTTACACATAGCCAGGATACACAAAAACATAGCCAAGCCAACTCAGTTGGGTTTATCAGGCCATTAAGGAGTTGGAGAAGGCAAATTGCTAAGCTGGTGAGCTCATTACAGAGCCAAGAATACCCACACCAGAACTAGCCTGACCTCTAAGACACCCATCCACACCCAACACAAGGAATCAGTCCCTTCTCTGCTACACAGTCCCTCAGGCCCTACATTCCCTTCCAGTTCTATTCAGGGGTGATGGAGAAGAAGGCCATCCCTCTAGCTCTGTCTGTGTGGTTTCCAGCACCCGGTTTATCAAGCAACCAAGCCAACACCCTTACTCCTCACACAGTCCAAAGACCAATAATTGCACTCAGGCAATCAATTTAGCTATTACAGCTTAAACAGGAGAAACGAATTTACACAGCCACAAACGTAATAGAAAAATGGCTCACAATATGGGGAAAAACACACAGCCCTGAAGGTTATCAGTGAGCACAACTCTCAGCAGGGAAAAATGTCCCAAATAGCTTGTGCGTGAGGCCAATATTCGCTGAGACAGTAAAAAATGTGAACGGCTCTTCACAGCCATGGTAAAAACACATGGAACTTCCAAAAACGTGAATGGAAAATGCACCAGCAGCTCCAAAAACGTGAGGAAGACAACCCAATCCCCAACACTACAAAAACGACCTCCCATCCATGGGAAAAAATGAAGCCAATAGACAAAAACGTGGAAGGAAAAACACAGGGAAAACTCCAGCTGCTCCCAAAAGGTGAGGAAACTGAAAAACGTGGATGTATGGTAGAATGGCCTGCATTTTTGGGCATTTTTTCTTTCCAAGGAAGTCAGAACACGATTTTCAAAAATGGGTCTCTGCCCAATTCGAATTTCTTTTCCCATACTCTTCCCATTCCATGCAATAACTAACTCAACCACATTCTGGCAGAAATAAATGACTGGAGAAAAAGACAAGAAAGGTAGTGGACAGCTTGATGGGTCTTCTTATAGACATTTGGCTTTTCCCCCTTGGTCCATAGGTTAAATATTTCACCCCCCTTATCCTTAGAAAATCATTCCCCATTCGATTAGTTTCCGCGACCGTAGCTGGTTGTGTCCATTGATTAATTATGATGCATATTTACTTGATGACCATCATAATATATGCCGCATGCCCCGATATACCATTGGTGACAATTTAAATCCCAAAACATAGCATAACCGATCAACGTCGGGGCCTTGGCCTTTAGCTCCACACCATGATCATTACAATATATACATCATATACACCTAATGTAACGGGGTCAAAACCGGGACATTACACATCTTCATCTGGATCTATATCATCACTCGATCTGGATCATCATCACTGGATCTGGATCATCCCTCAATTTGGATCATCTCTGCTGGGTCATCATTACTGGATCATCATGGGTGCTATCTCATAATTCTTCTTGTCATAGGAAGTTATACAGAGCCATCCCTTTTTCATGTTGGTTGTAGGCATAGCCTCCATGTAGGTCATCTTCTAGCACTTATGTCTGAACCTAATTTAGAATGGCCCACCCAACACTTATATCTAATCATGTAGGAACCAATCCTATAATCATATTAGAAAGGCACACCCAGCACTCACATCTGACCATGTGGGAACACCTCCCACAACCCTGTCAGAAAGGCCCAACACTCACATCCATCAACCAATGTCAGAAAGGCTTAGGCACTTAAACTTGGCCATGTGAGGAACCAATCCTCCATGTTGAAAGGCTCTGCACTTACATATGACCACTAATGTTAGAAAGGCTCAGCACTTATATTTGACCATGCAAGGAACCAATCCTTCATGCCGAAAGGGATCTGCACTTACATCTAACAACCAATGTTGGAAGGGCTTTGCACTCACATCTGATCTTGTAGGAATCAATCCTACAGTCATATCAGAATGGCCCTTAGTCCAAGACTGAGCTTTCCTGGTAACTAACCAGGTGCCTCCATTCCAAGAATGGCATTCAACGCTTACTTCTGATCATGTAGGAACCAATCCTACAGTCACATCAGAATGGCTCAACACTAACATCTGACATGGAAGGAACCAATCCTCTCACCATGATAGAATGGATTAGCCCTTACATCTGACCATGGAAGGAACTAATCCTCTCACCATGTTAGAATGGTTGTAGGTCTTATCACTTCCCCTTAGAGGGAACCTCCATCTAGAAAACACCAAGATTCTCTATGAAGTACTTGAAATTCACCCTAGCCAATGGATTTGGAAACACATCAGCTATCTATTCATCTGTTGTAACATACTGGAGCTTCACTACTCCCCTCTGCACCATATCCCTGATATAGTGACACTTGATCTTGATATGATTCGACTTGTCATGGAAGAATGGATTCTTTGACAAATTCGTGCAACTCTAGTTGTCACAATGTATAAAAGTAGCATCCATTAGGAGATCAAATAAATCAGACAGTAGCTTCTACAGCCATACTACCTCACAACTAGCTAAACAAGTCGTGACATACTCTGATTCAGTTGTACTAAGTGCCACACAGGATTGCTTCCTGCTAAACTAAGAGATCACACCTGATCCCATATTGAAGCAACACGCGAAAGTGCTCTTCCTATCGATGGCACTGCCTGCCAAATATGAATCAACATAACCCTCCAGGTTAATCTTCTGATTCACCTCATACTTGAGCCCATAATCAATTATACATTTTAGGTACCTCAGAATATGCTTTGCAACAATCAAGTGAACATGTCTCAGATATGTCAAGAATTGGCTCAAGGTGTTCACAGCAAAGCAAATGTCTGGTCTCGTGTTTTTCAGGTACATCAAGGACCCAATCATATGATGATACATCATAGCATCAACCGTTCTGATGAAGTATCACTCAATAGCTTCAGGTTCGATGCCATAGGTGTGGTCATGGCCTTGCAGTCCATCATCCCAAACCTCTTCAGGATCTCTACTGGATACTTCCCTTGTCCGAGGGAGATTCCATCCACATTCTACCACACCTCCATGCCTAGAAAATAATGTATCATACCCAAGTCCTTCATTTCGAACTCGACAACAAGATTTCTCTTCGTATCAGCAATCAACCCATCCATACCTGTTACAAAAAAATCATCTACATATAGTAGGAGCATCACTGGGTTGCCATCTTCAACCTTGTAGTAAAGGTTGGAATCTTCTTTACTCTTGGTAAAGCCCAAACTGTATTGAAAGCTATCAATTCTTCCGTACCATGTCTTGGGTTCCTATTTCAAACCGTACAAGGCTTTCTTCAATTTGCACACATGAGACTCCCTATCATGTGTCACAAAACCAAGTGGTTGTTCTACATACACTTCCTCTTCCACTACATCATTCAAGAAAGCAGTCTTTAAATCCATTTGGTGTATCTTCCATTTCATCACTATAGCCAGAGAAAGTACTAATATGATGGAAGTGTATCTAGCTACAATTGCAAAGGTTTCTTCATAGTCTATTCCTTCTTTCTGTGAGAAACCGCGACCCATGAATCTTGCCTTTTATTTCTCTATGCTACCATCTGCAGCATTCTTGATCTTGTAGACCCATTTGGAAGTTAAAACCGACTTCCCTTCTAGTCTTGGGACAACATCCCAAACATTTTTCTTCATGATCGATTGATACTCTTTGATCATAACATCCTCCCATTCTTTCCATTTTTCTGCTTCTTCATAACTAGAAGGTTCTTTATTGATAAAGTCACATAGTAAAGCTAAATATCTGGAGTAGGATCTGGTCCTCTTTCTTTCTTTGTGATTCTCTTCTGGAGGCCCATATCTTTCTGCACCTTGGATAACTTCTCATACCCAAGAAAGTTTCCTCTTGTGAGGATTCTTCTCCTGAGGTGGATCTACAAGTCTTTGTGGTTCTTCAAATTCTCGATCTTCTTCTTGAGTTTCTTCATTCATGGTTGTATCATGAATTCTGGGTGCTTTTGCTTCTTTAGGTTCTTCAGCAGGTCTCTTTCTGTATTTGTTGTAAGTTAATTCTTAATCAAATGTTACATCCATGCTGATGTTGATCTTCTTGAATCCTAGGAAGTATATTTTGTAATCCTTCGAGCTTTCATAGTATCCCACAAATATACCCTTATTTCCTAAAGGATCTAATTTTGTTCTCTTCTCTTTTGGAATGTGTATGTACACTGGATAGCTGAATATTCTGAGATAACTGACTTCTGATTTATTGCTGGAAAATACTTACTCAGGTGTCTTGGTCTCAATTACTCTGTGTGGACTACGGTTCTGTACGTACACCACTGTTCTGGCAGCTTCTGCCCATAGATGCATGGGAATATCTTGATCATGAAGCATTTCTCTTGCACCTTCCATGATAGTTCTATTCTTCCTCTCTGCAACCCCATTCTATTGTGGATTATATGGAGTGGATAACTCCCTCTTAATACTTGATCATTTGCATAAGTCTTTGAATTCATTTGATGTGAATTCTCCGCCATTATCTTATCGAAAGGTGTTGATATTCTTTTCTGTGTGGTTCTTGATCAAGGCTTCGAATTCCTTGAATTTGCTGAAAAATTCATCTTTGTTATTCATGAAGTAAATCCATGTATTCCTAGAAAAGTCATCAATGAAAGAAACATAGTATACATACCCGCTTAGTGAACTTGATGACATTGGTCCACATACATAGGAGTGGGTGATTTCCAAGATTCATTTTTCCTTGCTCTCGCTACTTGGAAATGTCTTCTTTGTATTCTTTCCTTTTGCACATCCTTTGCAGACCCCTTCATGTTTTGCTTGAATTTCTGGAAGACCTTCAGCATCTTTGCTTGCAATTGGTAGTGCTCTGTAATGCACATGTGCAAGCCTTCTGTGCCAAAGTTCATTTGGCTCTACTGTGTCATGGACCAAAGCTTATTTTGGATGACCCTTCAATTTGTATAATCCTCCTTCTTGTTCTCCAATTACTATTGCATCGTTAATAGTCTTTCCTCTTGGCCACACGAGGACTTAGCCATCTACAAATGCAACTCTCATGCCTTTTGCATCCAGTGCCAATATGGATAGAAGATTCTTCTTTAGTCCTGGTACAAACACGCCATTCTTCATTTTCATAGATTTTCCAAAGTCTATCTTGGAGGAGGATTCACTAGTACCTTTTATGGGATATTGGTAGTCATCCCCAAGTTTCACCTTATGGGGTGAATTATGTTTGAATAGTTTCTCAAAGGATTCCTTGAAACATGTCGTGTGTTTGGAAGCCCCACTATCAATAAGCCAATCTTTGATTCCATGAGTGACAGTTCCCATGATAGCAGAGATCAAAACATATTCTTCTTCACTTGAAGAGTCTTCACTTTCTTGTTTTACTCTCTTCCTGGGAGGATCATCATCCTCAGCAGTGTGAGCATGATGTCTTCTTTTGGAGTTATTCTTTTTCTTGGATCTATTCATATTCATGGGAGAATTTGTAGCAAAGTGTCCTATTTCATTGCATGTATAACATCTGAGTTTGGATGGTACCCTTCTTACCGGATTATTTTTCTGATGAGAATGCTTACCTTGGTGATGATTATTTTTCCTTCTTCTTTTCCTGGAGTGTACTGTGAGAGCTTGATCTTAACTTCCCATCTTTTATTCTCGAGCTGCTATTTGAGCTTCTTCTTGAGAACATTCTTCCCATAGTCTACTAAACTTGACAAACTTCTTCCTAGCACAAATTCCTTGGATGAAAGAATCCCATGACCTAGGGATACCATTCAAGGTAGTCATCACAATTTATGCATTCTCCGGTTCTTCATCTACTGCTTCTAGCTGTTCTTTGATTTGGGAGACCCTTGTGAAGTATGACTGGATGGTCTCCTCATTCTGAATCTTTACATTCTTCAACTAGTTCCTTAGAGTCATCTTCTGATTGATGTTCTTCCTTTCAAATAGTTTGGTTAGGGCATCAAACATGGCTTTAGGTGTCTTGAGGGAGGATACCTATGGTATGAGGTGATCCTTGATAGAATCATCAATGATCGTCTTTGCCATAACCAAATTCTTCTTATGTAAGGCCTTGGCCTCATCTCCCTCTGAAACTCGAACCTCCTCACTGATATAGGTGTCCAACTCATTTTCTTCCAGGACCAGGGAGATCCTATACTTCCACACTCAAAATTTATCAGCTCCCTCAAGATTTTCATCAAGCTTGGTATGATGAGACATCTTAACTGAGAACCTCAAATGGAAATACAAAATATTTAGATCTTACCAGGTCAATATGTTGGATCTAGATTTGGAGCTGAAATTCTGCAGTGCTAGTTCAGGAGCAGATTAGGGTTTTGATTTTCCAGAGTTTTGTCCACCCAAATGCTTTGATCTTGATTCCTAACTTTGATTTTCTGGAGGAGATCAATCTAGGCCTGGGTTCACTGAAAAATTCCACTTCTGTGAAAAGCCCTAATTTTTGGCAGCAGTGTTGGGTCCAAAACTGAAAAATGTCAGAATTGGATTCTTCTTCGACAGAAAGATGCGCCCTAGGGAGGAGAGTTATTCCAACCTTTGTTTGCTGAAAAAATGTGGAGAGAGATCCACAAAGTAGGAATCCCTCGTTCTTGCAGCTGGACAGTGTCTTCTTCTCAGGTTAGCTCTCATACCATGTTAGATTTTTAACATTAAGCTAGCATAACATTAGGATATTTAACTGAGAGAACAAAAAGCAAAACAATCAAACACAAGAGACAATGAACACAGTGTTTTTCCTAGGTTAAATGTTGACATAGCATTGTTTATTGCAAAATGTTAAGAATTTCAGCTGGTCAAAGCTGAGCACCAACAACCTTTGGGGTTGCTGCAACCATTACCCATTCCAGAATGGAAGTGGGAGGTCATTAGTATGGATTTTATCATGGTTATACCTAAGAGTAAGAATAAAAATGATTCTATATTTGTAGTAGTTGACAAATTGTTAAAACCACCACACTTCATTTCAATGAAGTTGACCTACAAGGTAGTACACATTGTCGACATCTTCTTAAAGGAGATATCTAGATTTCAAGGGATACCCAAGGCAATCATCTCTGATCGAGATACTAAGTTTACAGGGAACTTTTGGAGATCCTAATTATCCTGTTTAGAAATGTAGTTGAACTTTAGTACTGCTTCTCACCCACATCCAAATGAGAAGATAAAATAGGTAAACCCGATTGTACAGGACATGCTGAGGATGTATGTCATGAACAACCCCACCAAGTGTGTAATATCCTGAATTTTGACCTAACACTTATGGGCATAAGCCCCAATGACTATGATGTTACTTTGATGTTTTATTTTGATATATTGTGTCTAGTACCCCACTCCATATGAACATTATGATTTGTTTGATATATTGGGCATAATCCAGTTACATATGTTTTATGTATGATTTTATGTGTTGATCGTGGATCTTGAAGCACATGATTAATGAGATGTTTTGTGTTGAGAGAGGAGCTCTAGAGCACATGAGTATTTGAATTTTTTGTTGAGCGAGAAGCTCTCAAGCACATGAGTGTTTATGTTATGTTAAACGATGAGATCTAGAACACATGAATTATGAAAACCTTTGTGTTGAGCAGGAAGCTATGAAGCACATGAAACAATAATTGGAAGTGTTGGGAATAAGCCGTGGATCCTTCCAAGTTCATGTTGAGCATAAGATCTGGAACATCGGATCCTTGGCCATTGTATCTCTAGGTGTATCCTACAAGTACATCCTAGAGTTAGTGTTGAGAGAGGAGATCTGGAATTGCACTAAGTTTGAAACTCCCTCTTTTTAGTGTTGAGTATGGGCTCTGGATAAGCTCTAGGAGTTACTGAAAAGAATTAATGATTTTGAGTGAAAGCGACTCAAGTAAAATATTGATCTTATTTGACTTATTTACAAGTGATTAAAAATATTGAATTTCTTTATCTCATCATGTACTAAAGAACTACCATGTTATACGAGGGAATCCAACATGCAAGGATGTTTAGAGTTGCCTATCCTAGTAGACCTAACCACCTACCTAATGACCTTAATGAGGAAAGTGTCATAAGTTTAGTGATAATGTTATATGATACCTAAAGACAAATGTTAACAAATAATATATATATATATATATATATATATATAT
>LPNX010947305.1:313679-373308 GCA_001517045.1 Pseudotsuga menziesii
ACTGAAAAGTCTACCTCTAAAGATCCAAGCCAAATGGAGGCTTTGGGATCTCTCTTCCATCTTTTTGGTGAATCATTATTTCTGCCTGTTTATTCTCAAGAGATTTATTGGAGAACATTTTCCTAATAGGAAAAATGAGAAGTGATTTAGACCAGATATCCCAATTAGGGAAGCCTTACCTTAGGATCTCTAAGCCACTTGCATGTTGGAACCAGCTCAATGGGATCCAGATGAAAACTAGGAACGGTTTTGGGTCATGGTTGGGTGGAACGTGGTAGTTCCCAAGTGATTCGGTTATCTATACAGGTCAGATCTCTTTGTGAATTTGTTAATGCTGGGTAATTAAGTTTGCAGGTTTTCAGCCATTGGAATATCTTCACCATACATGTATGAGGTTATTGATGTCTTTCCATTCCATTATCTAGTATACTGACTGTTAGAATAATTAAGGGATTATGTTATTTCTAAACCTATGTCTCAAATAATATCTTGTTAGAATATTTAAGGGTTTATGTTATATTCCTAACCCTGTGTCTGCAATTATTTCCTGTTAGAATATTTAAGTTTTCACTTTTTATTTATAAACCCTATGTTTGTTCAGAATGTCTAGGAGTTTATGTTTTTAATTCTAAAACACTATGTGTTAAAATTATTTCGTGTCTAAGAATTATTTAGGGATTATTTCTTCTATAGTTAGTTTTGCATTTATTTCATACCTTAAACTTGTTTCTCCTAAGACCTAGAAATTACTCTAAACATAATCTATAGGTTTATTTTGCCTATGGATTCTACTAGCAGATTTCATATTCCTAGCAGAACTATATTTAGTAGAAAAAAGGCTTTTTAACATACAAACTACATCTATGAAAATCATATTCCATAACGAAAGTTCCAACAAAGTAATTCAAAACATAATTCCATGCACATAACTCTTTTTAAATAAACAGATGTCACAGGATCAATTCGTGTAGGCATTAATGCCCAAACAAACCCATACATTTATAAACATTTACAACCATAGTGACCGAGGATCAATTCGTGTGGAGTCCTTTTATTTACAAGTCATCCAATCGAGTCTTGTAGGATTCATTTTTATCCTACTAAACGTTGTAGTATTTTAACTACAAACCAAACAGAGCACACTGTTACAAATACACAGGTCGTAAAACCATTTCACTTAATCCCTACACAGAGGTCAAAGCCCCAAATAAAATTACACAATGTCACTATTTCATGGCTGTCGTCCCTTTACATAAAACAAAGCATTTAAAAATTATCATAAATCCTTTATCAACCCTATCAACTCTATGTGAATAGAGACGAAACCCAGGGAAAGATTACCTCCATAGTCACGTCCCTTATACATAGAGTATTCATTAACCATGAGTCAAAACATAAAAACGATAATTCATTTAACCAACACACATCCACGGTTCTATTGGTGGGAACACCATTTCCATCTATGAAAAGGATCCAAGGCCAAACAAACACCATTAACGAACCAAGAAAGGAACTTAAATAAGAATTGTGACTCACAAAGATTTAAACCATTGCCACAGAATAAGAATCATATCCACGATTTGACAATATGCAAATGTTGTAAATAAAAAACCAATAAACACACACATTATAAATGTTGTACATACCATCCATTTAAACCAAGTAAGAAATACATAGTCATATAACCCTGTCCTTGCACCATTGCAAGAAATGATGCTCTCTTCGTACTAAACTTATAAACAAAATTACAATTCACAGAGCCTGGAATGTTCACCAAGGCATTAATACTACCCAGAGCATCCATAAACAAAACCCAAAGTACATAAAGTCCTGCCCCAAAGTAACTAAATCACAACAAGAAAAATTTAATGCATCTCTGATGCTATACAAATTAAGTTACATACAACCCCTTTCTTTTCCATAGCCATTAAAACCATACAAGCATTCAAACCCACAACGAGTTTTACCTCTATCACAAAAACCACGCGAGAGAGGGACAAGTTTTAAACTTGTATAGAAGAGCTTACCCAAATGGGTATGGTGTTGACCTCATGGTGACCCATGACCCACCATTGCCTCCAACCCTGCAACCTGCAACATAAAAGAAAATCCATGATGAGGAGTACTCATTGAAACCAAAATGAATAGAGAAACAACCTTGTTAAACCAAAGTGGGATATGTACCTTCCATCACAACTAAACCATCAAAGCTTCACAACACCATACAGTGCAGAGGCGGAGCTCATGCATCCATGATGCGAATCACCAAACTAATGCAAGATCCCAAGCCTTAATATTTAGGGATACATTTTCTAAGGTGAATTTATGTTGCCACCCTGGCCTCCATTAACACAATTCCAAACCCATATTGTATAGTTGATGACACCCCTTAAACCTTATTCAAACAATGTGCTATATAAAATCCTCATATGTGCATCAAATACATAGGGTTTAAGCATAGTCCATGGCATACGAAACATATCAGGGAGAACTATGGTAAAGGTTTTAAAACCCCACCCCAAGACTATATTAAAACCATACACCAATACTAGGTTAGATCATGAACCAAGTTATAAATATTTTATACAATAATAAATGTGTGCCACATAAATGATAAGTGAAACAGTGATCAAGTCATTATCGTAGAGTGCGTAAAAATAACAATAGTAACCCATGCAACATAGGATAGTAAACCACCCAGCCTGGCGTAAATATCATCTTGCAACAATCATATTAGTCACTAGGATAGGACTGTAAATATGTCGTCGTCCAAGCCAAGTGCTAGTGAAAAAATGAGCAGTATGCCTTGTTTAGCTTTTATAAGAAGTTTCCCTAGTCAAGTGCACCTGCACGTGACAAGGAAATAAATGCATTAGTTAAAAATAACTAAGTAAGCCCCGAAGTGAAAAGTAAAAAATGGTTACCTCTCAGGGGTTTACAAGGGAAACAAATTCCACCACTCCACCCCTTTTTCCAATAACAAGTTAATTCATACTTTTTATACAACAATAATCAAAGTTTATAACCAATGAGTACGACATCAAAGCAACACATACATATAAATGCGTAACCATAAAGAAAGATAGAAAACAAACATCAAGACAAGATAGTATTACATTAATAACTATATTGGAAAATATGAAAGAAGGACGTAAGAACAGCTTACAACAATACAACACAGTTAACAAAGTACGACACATTTCTCATAATTAGATAATGTCCAGCTCATGAAGTAAATGACTAGCCTAGTTAAAAAAACTTATTGTCAAATTTTGGGGACATTACAAGTGGTATCATAGCCCAATTTCAACACTAACATACCAAATGGGCATACCAGACATTCATTGCAAGGAAAATAAAGTATGTTTTTAAATTTTGTTAATGAACTGAAATTTTTCCTGTTATTAAAAATTTGCAATTACATGATGTTAAAATAACAGGGCAGATCACGAACACTGAAGAAGATACCAAGCGACAAGGGAAATTGAATACTCCCACCCAATAAGCATAACTGGTGGTAGAAATGAATTCCGATATAATGAAAACCATACAAAGTCTCTAAGCAGACTTGCATATTTTCATAGATGATAATATGAATGAAAGAAAAGAACAACAAGCAATTAATGAAGCATTGGAAAGTCCACTCATTCCACAAACAAGTTCAATAAATAATTTTATCATAGATGGGCCAGAAACTCGAGAGAAGAAGGAAGATAAGAGCAAACTCTTGAACCCCCAGAAGGACATTATCGCAGAATTTCTAGTGATGATTCTCTTTCCCCATGTAGAAAGAAAATGAGAAATGATGACAATCTTTAGGGAGAGTTCCAAAAAATGAAATCCCCAACCTATGAAGGAGAGATGAATATAGGGGAAAAAGTTGAAGAGTAGTTTTTGGGTATGAGTAAATACTTCCGAGTTCATAACTACTATAGCGAGATGAAATCTCGTCTAGCCATCTATAACTTAAATGGAAAAGCAGCTAGATGGTCGAGGGACTTGAAGCATACCAAGAAAGATGAGTTAATAGAAATATGGTGGAGTAAGTTTCATGAGATTTTCCAAGAGGAATACATGTCGAAGAGGTTCTTTCAATATAAAAGTGAAAGAGTTTCATGCGTTACGTATGGGATCCATGACTATGGATGCTTTTACTAACATATTTTTTGATCTATTGCATTATGTACCCTACATCAAGGATGAGAAAGTAAAAATATAGCAGTTTTTAGGATGTCTTCCTCCCAACTTTTGGGAAAGGATTGAATTTGACATGACTTAAACATTTGACACCACCTTGCACAAAGCTAGGATTTGCTATGAGCATGGAAAATTGAGGAAAGAGAACCTTAACAGAAGCAGAGAAAGGTATAGGACCTTCTCTGATAACCGAAAACAAGGATTTAACCCGCCACCATATAGAAAACATAACAACAGTTTTCAATCCAACAAGAAATTCAACAAACTAGGTACAAAGCCATACGTACTAGCTCAAAATGCTAACAAGCCAGCAACGAATGAGGGATCCAATGTTTCCCCACTGTAAATTAAATGCACGAAATGCCAAGGGCCTCATTATGCCCAATACTGTAAGAATAAGACCAATGGGGTCTTGCCCAACTTACAGGAGGAACCAACAGTAGAGGACATAGCTATAACACCGCGGATTTATGAAGCTTTAGATGGCCGACAGGAAGACCATCAGGATACCATGGTTGAGATAGAAGGTAAGATATTAAACACTTCTATTTCAATACTAATTGAACCCGGTGCTTGCCGGAGCTATGTATCACCTAAAATTGTTAATGTATGTAAACTAGGCAAAGTTAAACATGATAAAACTTGGTTGGTGCAGTTAGTCACAGGTACAAAACAAATTTTTTTGGAAATAGGTAAAAATTATGAGGTAAACCTTAATGGTTTTCCTACTAGAGTAAAACTAAACATCCTACCCTTAGGATCATATGATATACTTATATGCATGGACTAGTTGGAACAAAACCATGCCATGCTTGATTGCTTACACAAGTAGATATTGTGTATGGATAGCCAAGGGAATCAAGTAAAGATTCAAGGCATAGCGAAGAACATTTTTGAAAGGAAGATATCTTCTTTACAATCAAACAAGTGCATTAGGAAAGGTTGCAGGATGTTTGCAGTAAAACTACAAGACATAGAAGCTGAAATAGAACAACACATAGAGGACATTCCAATTCTTGTATATTTTAAGGATGTATTTCCTAAGGAAATACCAAGATTACCTCTGAAATGATACATAGACTTTTCCATAGAACTGACACTAGGATCAGTTCCGGCTTCGAAATCCCCTTACCACATGAGTGTACCAGAGTTGGTGGAACTAAAAGTGCAGTTGTAGGAATTGATAGAGAAAGGATATATCCAACCAAGTGTGTCCCCTTGGGGAGCACCGATACTTTTAGTAAAGAAGAAGGATGGTACAATGTGGATGTGCATCAATTACCATCATCTCAAAAAAATGACTATCAAGAACCGATACCCATTCCCTAGGATCAATGACTTGTTCAATTAAGTATAAGGAGCCAAGATCTTCTCAAATATCGACCTGTGATATGGGTACCACCAGGTACGGATTCATGACAAGGATATTCACCAAACTGCCTTTCATACGAGGTACGGTCACTATGATTTTGTATAAATGTCGTTCATGTTGACCAATGCACCCAAAAAATTTATGTTTATGATGAAAAGTTTATTCAGTAAATATATTGATAAATGTGTGTTGGTCTTCATAGAATACATCCTAGTTTACTCTAAGATTAAAGAGGAGCATGAGGAACACCTTCGTATAGTGCTACAGGTGTTACAGGAACACCATCTCTATGCCAAGTTTAGTAAATGTCATTTTTACAAACCACAGAAATAGTACTTGGGTCTCATCATCTCCGAGACGGGGATAGCTATGGACCCAAAAAAGATTCAAGCCATAGAAGATTGGCCTACCCCTACTATTGTCACCGACATTAGATCATTTTTGGGATTAGTCAGATATCATCGAAAGTTCATTGAGAACTTCTTGAGAATAGCTTGTACCATGATTGCTTCGCAAAAGAAGGAAAATAAGTTCTTATGGACAACCAAGTGCGATGAAACTTTTCAAAAGCATAAGAATCTTTTGACAACCACACCGATACTACGCATTGCACATCCCGGTGGGGATTTTGTTGTTTGCACAGATGCAAGCAAATAAGGGCATGAAGGAGTCCTCTTGCAGAACGATTACGCAATCTATTAAGAATTATGAAATTTAAAAGAACATGAGTAGAAATACCACACACACAATCTTGAGTTAGCATCCATCATCGATGCCTTGAATATGTGGAGGCACTACCTCATGGGAAGGAAATTCCTTCTGAAGACAGACAATATGAGTCTAAAATATTTATTTGAGCAACTGGATCTGAATTTCAGGAAAGCTAGATGGTTGGATTTCCTTAGTGAGTACCATTTCGAGCTAAAGCATATAAAAGGAAAATATAATAATATTGTTGATGCTTTGAGCCTAAAAACTCATATGATATATGAGGTGACTTTATGTCAAACCGATTTGGATTTACATGAGAGAATTAGAACGACAAACAGAGTTGATTCGTTCTATGTAGAAATCCTCAAGAAATTCCAAGAGGATAGGTTGTTTCAACAACAAAAAGAGTACAAGGTAGATGAAACGAGACTGCTATGGCCCAAGGAGAGATTGTACGTTCTAGAAGGAGGGGACATTTAGTCCAACATCCTCATGGAATTTCATTAGACACCCTGCTCAGGCATCTAGGATATCAAAAGATGATACCCGCTATTAAGAGACACTATTTGTGGCCTAAGTTAAAGGCCAACATAGCGTTGTTTATCGTGAAATGTCAAGAATATGAGTTAGTCAAAGTTGAGCACCAGCATCCTTCGGGGTTGCTGTAGCTATTACCCATTCCAGAATGGTAGTGGGAGGTCATTCGTATGGATTTTATCACAGGTCTACCAAAGAGAAAGAATACAAATGATTCTATATTATTAGTATTTGACAAATTGTCAAAAGAAGCACACTTCATTCTAGTAAATTCGACCTACAAGGAAGTACACATTGTTGATATCTCCTTGAAGGATATATTTAGATTGCACAGGATACCCAAGGAAATCATCTTGGATCGAGATAGTAAGTTTACCAGAAACTTTTGGATATCCTTATTCTCTAGATTAGAGACGCAGTTGAACTTTAGTACTTCTTATCCCCAAGAGACAGATGGGAATATAGAAAGGGTAAACCAAATTGTAGAGTACATGCTTAGGATGCATGTTATGAACAGCCTCACCAAGTGATAAGATTACCTACACCTTGCAGAGCTTGCATATAACAATGAATACCAGACTTCCACCAAGATGAGTCCCTTAGAGGTACTCTATGGATGAAAGTGTAGAACATGGGTTACTTGGGGTATCCTGATGGATCGGCTCATGTTAGGGCCTGATCTATTAAAGGAATTGGAGCAATTGGTTACCAAGGTTCATGTGAACCTTAAAGAAGCACAAGACCTCTAGAAAATCTACGCGTATAAGAAACAAAAAGATAAATATCATCAAATAGGCGACCAGGACTACTTGAAAGTAAAATAAAAATGAAGCTCATTGAACTTGGGAAGGTGTGGTAAGTTAGCACCTATATTTTGTGGACCCTTTGAGATACTGGCCAAGAGAGGGCCAGTGGCATATGAAATAGCGTCACCCACTCACATAAGAGTGTATGATGTTTTCCATGCATCATTATTAAAGAAATATGTTTATGATACTAAACATGTGATAGATTGGTCCTTACTACAGTTGGAACTTCAAGGGAATTTCCCCCCTGAACCTCTTCATATATTGGACAAGAGAGAGGTGCAGCTCATAAAGCGCACCATAGTCGAGTTGAAAGTGCAATGGAAGCACTTCGAAGCTGATGAGACTACTTGGGAGAATGAAGTCACCATGAGAAAGGATTACCCTGCCTTGTTTAATGATTTCATTCTGACTCCCTAGAACACTAGGGACAATGTTTTTCTAAACAGGGAGGGATGTAATATCTCAAATTTGTACCTAACACTTACGGGCATAAGCCCCATTGACTATGGTTTTAATTTGATGTTTTATTTTGATATATTAGGACCAAGACCCCACTACATATGAACATGATTATTTGTTTGATATATTGGGCGTAAACCAGTTACATATGTTTTATGTGTTGGGCATGGACCCTGAAGCACATGATTGATGAGATGCTTTTTGTTGAGCGAGAAGCTATAGAGCACATGAGTATTTGAATGTTTGTGTTGAGCTAGAAGCTCTAGAGCACATGAGTTTTTATGTTGTGTTGAGAAAGAAGCTTTCGAGCACATGAGTGTTTATGTTGCGTTGAGCGAGGATCTATGGAACACATGAATTATGAAAACCTTTGTGTTGAGTTGGAAGCTCTGAAGCACATGAAAAGATAATTGGAAGTGTTGGGTATAATGCCTTGAGCCTTCCAAGTTGATGTTGAGCATAAGCTAGAACATCAGATCATTGGCCATTGTATCCCTAGGTGTATTATTGGAGGATCAAGTCAGTAAGCCGACTAGAATGATAGCCGACTTAGTCAATTAGACCATTAATTCAATTAGCCAACTAAGTCGATCAGTCGACTAATTAAAGATTAGATCGGCCACATAAGGTCATGTCAGTTGACCAAACCGACAGGTAGTTATTTATAACTATTTGTAATTCATATATATTAGGCTGTTGAGCCAGATGAGAACTCGGTTCAATTCTCTGTATTGTATGGACCCTTTCATGATAATATAATCTATTATTCAACTTACTTGTTCTGGTCTCTTGTCTCTGTTATGTATATATGCTCTTACTATTTATTATTGGCAATCCTATGTGATTTGTGAGATTACAACATTGGTTCCGTTGTGAGTAGTACATGTCTGAGATGTATACAAGTAGATGATATTAGAACAGGAGATTAAGGACTGGTGGGAGCATAAAATAGAAAAATATTTGTAGAATTACGCACGTAGAAATAGATAAACGACTGCTCAAGCAAAAGAAAGGTTCTTTACCGAGAATCATGAGAAGTTTATAGAATAGGTACCCCAGCACTTGAAAAAACTTCTGGATGAAAAATATGGAAGCGACTAAAGATCAACAGCTGCTATAAAAACTGATTCGAGGGGGAAGGACAAACTTGTCGGAGTGGTTTGAAAATATCATCGACAAATTATGGGAGGAACAGGGTATAGAAGAAAGAACTTCGGTGGAAAATATCCATAAGAAATTCTACACAGACCTCACCTTGCAATTCTTGTGTTCCTTACCGACCTTGTTGTTCAAGTTCCTGATAGAGAAAGGAGTGGGTCATATCGTTGAACCTCGTCCCTTACTATGCGAACCACCACAAAATACTAACTAGGCGAAGAAACAAAAGAAGTGGGAGAAATTCATTACCGAAAGGGAGTGGGAATACTTCCTAAGAAAGTAAACAGAACTATCTATGCTTTCTAAAGCATCGAGTAGGCAATGGGGGGGTAGCTGGTCATATGTCGGGGTAAAGTGGAGAGGATTCTAGTCGACCAAAGAGATACCATTCACCAGCGATGAGAAGTCGTTCTAAAAAGGAAATTGAAAGGACAATGTCACACAAAGGTATGACAGACCTACAAAAAATAGAGAGGGAGAAGAGGCTGTAAAGAAGGGAAGAAAGAAGAGAAAGAGCTATAGCACTGCAAAGAGGAATGAGTACTAGGGTGACAGACCAAGAGAGAAATTTGCCAGAGTCGGGTCATGACCGATAAGATCAAGGTGTGGAAGAAGAAGCATCCTCTATGAAAGAATATTTGTGGATAAAGCAGTGAGAAGCTCTCCAATTAGAAGTTCCCCAGGAGGTAAGACCTCTATCTCTAACGAATCCAAGTACCGGGATACAAACCATTGTCGAAGAGGACCTCAGACTAAGAGCTGGTGACTTCGGTATTTGGACTCGACTAGACGATGAGAGAAACGATGATAACCATCTACTTATCTGTCGATCAGAAGAAGGAAATTGGGTCACGCTTCAAGTGATACCCTCCAACTGAAGCATCCACTTACTTTACCTGACACATGAAGGAGAACCCCCCTTGCCAAATACAGCTTTGGAAGATATAGAAAATTTGGAGCTGTAGACAAATAATTGCAGTTGGACATCAACAAGAGAAGTCAACCCCAACTGACTGCTTGTCGAAGAAGAAACAACAACTAAGATTACCGATAGAAAAGACAGTTCTATTGACAATAGTTCTGCACAAATAAATAAAAAAACAACTCATTATCCTCACCACCACCCCCACCACCACCACCTCCTGAGGAAGACAGTGACAGTGACTCAGACATGGGTCATGGGTCAGCACACATCCCTCTATATGAGGGTGACGAGGATCCCAGATGACATTGGTTTGTCTGGGAATCAACATGGGAGGCAAACCAAGTTATAGATGAAGACAGATAGATGGCACAGTTCGCTGGTGCTTTAAGGAAAAGAGCATTAACATGCTATATGACCTTCTATGAAAGAACCCCTGGAGCGACTAAAGTAGAAGTTAAAGCACAATTTTTGTCATTCTTTAAAACTCCAGATGCGAAACATCTGGCAGCTAATAAATTGAAGAGAACATCATAGAAGTCAGGATAAACTATCCAGGACTACGACAAATGATGGAAAGACCTTCTCAGCCAATTGGATTATGTCATTGATGAGAAACTATTAATCCAGTGATTTCTTGCAGGTCAATCATAGAAAATTTGTCGGCACATCAGTCTGGAGACATTCAAAACTTATGAATATGTGCTTAATAAATCTCTACAAGTAGAAATGGATGAAGACATTCCAGCATACCCCACGGATCATAGACTGGAGGAACATCTTGAGATCATGCAGAAATCTCTAAAAGAGCTAAACCTTAAGAGTCAGGATATTTGATGCACTAAATGCTCAACAGCCGAACATTCAAAAGATAACTGTCGACAGGCTATTAGCCGATAGGATGTTCGATTTGTGCAAACAAAATGTTTTTGCGACATTTAGCAAGAGCATGAAGAGCACACCAGAAAATATTTCCCATTCAACATGAAGAATGGCAAAGCATCATGGTGTGCAATTTGTGAAACTAAAAATCATACCACCGCTGACTGCCACCTGAATCTAAAGAATCGACAAAATTACCAGGCAGTCTATCAGACGAACGTAGTTACACAGAACAATGAGACTAATCAATGAAGTAATGCCCATAATGAACAAAGGTACGATGGTCGTTGATACAAGCATCGGTTCAACAACCAACATGGAGGATTTGGAAGTCAAGGTCGATTCTTTGGGAATTGAGATGACCGACCACATTGGCCCATCCAATGTTTCACATGTTACAAGGAAGGACACTGATATGCAGACTGTCCATACAAGGACCAGATTGACCTAAAATTCTGTAATAGCTGTGGAGTACGGGATCACTCATTAAAGGATTGCCCTACTATGCTTGAAAAAATAAATAAGAAGAAAAATGTTAATGTCTTGTCATGTGTACAAAAACATGATATAATTAATACAAATAATTTGCATATAGTTACCCGAGAAGGGACAAAAATTGGAAATGATAACCCATGAATAAGAAAAATAAAATAAAAGAATGTTTATCCTGACCCAGTTAAAGAAAAACAAATATATAAAGATGCAACAAATATATTTAGAGAATTTTCCCGACAAGAAGAAGATGATGACAACCGGCATAACACAGTAAAAGAGTTAATACAATTAGTACAAAAATATTACTCAGTATCTCAATTCATCAACTTATTATATAAAATAAAACACAACAACAACATTGAAAAACAAAAAAAGAGTATTTGCAGTCTAAATCAAAAAGATAAAAGTGATGCCAACCCACTTGTTGACCTGGAAATCGAAGGATACCATGTCCCACAATTCATGCTTGATTTCAGATCACAGGTAAATATTATGACTTGAGACACATGGGAACAATTAGGTAGACCTTTATTGTACGAGTCAGCCATATACGTGAAACTAGCCGACCAAGGCCTAATTGAACCTATTGGAGTGTGGAAAAATGTTGACACAATGATAAAAGGAATATCCACCAAAGTCGACTTTGAAATTATTGACCCTAAGGAAGGATCTAACTCCTTCCAAGCATTAGTAGGCCGACCTTGGGGGAGAAAGATGAAAGCCTCAATATCCTTAGACAAAGAAAGAATAAAACTAAAAGGAAATGGACAAAAGGTCATTGTACCTATTCATCCATCCCAAGGAGAACCTTGGACATAACCAATTGATGAAGAAGTTGACATCCGACAACTATATCAGATACAGAATAATGAAGATTACATAGAACCTAATATATATGGTGAACTTTACTTAGGCAACCAAGACTCACTAGGATACAATTCAGATGCAGAACTATATGATTGGGAGGTTGAAAACTATGAAACAAAAGCAAGAGGATGTTGGACCATTCAAAAAGTACAGAATAAACCAGTCAAACAATGCTTTGTGGTGTCCATCATCCCAAAAATATTTGAGAAGAAAACTAGGGAATATCCTACCTTGAAACCAACAAATATAAATATCACAAAAATCCCAAGATATAAAGAAAGAGAATCGTCAGTTATGCATGTAGAGAAAGTATCTAGGAACACTGGTGAACATGGCTGACTACAAAGGTTAGTGGAAAATTTTACAGGACAAGCTGCTAGATGGTGGGATACCCATCAGTCAAGACTACAGACATGGACAATAGCTTTGAATTATTTTGTAGAAATATTTGGAGGGAAGAAGTTAACCAACCAGTCTCAAATACCTATATTTACCAAAGGAAAAGATCCATAAAAACCACATAAAGATGTGAAAAATAATGGAGAAGAATTGGATATAAGGATGAGCGAACATGGTCACACCTATTCCCATCAACACTCTCTGACTTACCAAACAAATGGTATAAAATGGGAGAAGCCTGAGGTGAAACATTCCTATGGCATGAACTTAAAGAGAATTTTATCAAAGATTTCAACTTTGTACTCCAAAATGAGAATTTGGTCGAAACAACAAAACATATCAAAGCATTTGTACAACCGACAGAAAATAAAACCCTAAAACACGATCGACCGACAACAAAATGAAATAATGTACAAACCGGGACAATTCCATTGTCAACAAGACTACAAATGGAAAATGAAAATTCAGAAGGGAAAAGCTTTAGATGGAAATCAAACCATGCTGAAACAACAAAAGCAATTCGCACAATATTCAAAGTGAAGACAACATATAAGGAAGACATCGATCGAATGACTGCAGTAGACTTTCTTGCTACATTTTCACAGTTTAAAGAAGAGAGTTGACTAATCAATGAGATAAAATCCCCTGAATGGTTAGACACTAAAGTGAAAATCAAAGAAGTCGACATATCAAATGATGATTGACTAAAAATAGCAAAAAATGGAGACTATTGGACTGAAGCACAGACAACTGAGATAGTAAACCTACTGAAATAATTTAAGGATGTATTTGCTAGAGACTATAAGGATCTCAAAGGTCTAGTACATGAAATGGGTGAAATGAAGATTGGCATTAAACCTGATGTTCAAACTGTAAAGAAAAGACCATATAAACTAGCTCATAAATACAAAGAGATAGTCAAGAAAGAGATTGATAACATGCTTGCAACATGAATTATATACCCTATTGACCAATCAAAATGGGCAAGTCCAATGGTGGTTCAACAAAAGAAACATGATCCAACCAATCTAAGGATCCGTGTCGACTTTAGAGAATTCAATAAAGTTACATTAACAGACCCATTTCCAACTCCTTATGCAAATGAAATCTTAAATGAAGTCGTAGGAAATTAATGATACTCATTTACGGATGGATTCTCAAGTACCAATAGCAAAAGAAGATCAGAAAAAGACAACATTTGTATGTGAATTTGGCTCATTTGCTTACAGGGTTATGCCTTTTGGACTTGAAAATGCACCTGTAGTCTTTTCAAGGATCGTGGTTAAAACATTTCAGGATTACATTTACGAAACAATGGTAGTATATTTTGAGGATTGGACAATATACTCTACATTGCAAGACCATTGTAAATGGCTAAGGATTATGTTGGAATGATGCAGATAAATCCAACTATCTCTAAACATCAAGAAGTGCATATTTCTAACTCTTATAGGGATACTATTAGGACACAGTGTCTGTAAAGAAGGTATTAAAGTTGACTTCACAAAAATAAAATTCATCCTCAACTTAAAACCACCGATGAATCCAAAACAAGTCAGGGTACTACTTGGTCATACAGGATATTATAGAAAATTCATAAGACACTATTCATATATGACATACCCACTGGAATAATTGCTCAGAGAGGATCAGGAGTTTGACTGGATAGAGGAGTGAAACATATCATTTGAAAAAAAAAGAAGAAAGTTATTTGAAGCACTCATCCTAAGGTTTCCAAACTGGTTGACCAAATTCCATGTACACATCGATACATGAGGCCTAGCAATAGGAGAAATCCTAACTCAGCCAAGAGATGATGGTATGGACTACCCTATAGTTTATAGTAGCAGAAAACAAAATAAAACTGAAAGAAACTATTCGACAACAGAAAGAGAAGCATTAGGAATGGTCTTCGCACTACAAAAATATCGACACTACCTACTAGCTAATCAATTTATCTTTTACACCAACCACCAAGCACTAAAATACCTCGTAAATAAGCCTCTACACTATGGAAGAATTTTTCGATGGCTACTTCTATTCCAAGAACTTTAATTCAAATTCGTCGTCATACCAGGTAAGTTAAATGTCAGTCCTGACCATTTATCCAGAATCGACACAAGAGAGGAACCGAAAGGAGTCGAAGATGACTTACCGGATGCACATCTATTTCGAATAGAAGCAGTCCCAATAGAATTGGAGGAAATAGCACATTTCTTAGAAAATGGGAAAGCACCAGAAGGCATAAATACAAAGAAGAAACAAATGTTAGCCATGAAAGCTGCACATTATAGCCTCATAAATGGATTCCTATATAAAATCAGTTTAGATGACATCCTCGGAAGGTGTGTACTGGAACATGAAATAAATAATATTATGCATGAATCACATTACGGACCTGCCGAGGGACATTTCCAAGTAGACACAACTACAAAGAAAATCCAACAATCAGGGTTGTGGTGGCCGACACTTTACAAAGATTGAAAAATTTTTGTAAGCCAATGTGACAGATGTTAATGACTAGGTCGACCCCTACCTAGTATAGAAATGCCCCTGATATTAGTAAACCCAAGTTTGACATTTGAAATTTGGGCTATCGAATTCATAGGACCATTTTCCATATCACCAAAAAGAACAGGCGCAAGGTACATAATAAATGCAGTTGAGTACATAACCAAATGGGCAGAAGCAAAACCAGCCCACACATGTTCTAGCGAGATAGCTGCTAATTTTATCTATGAGAATATCATTACCAGATTTGGATGTCCACTAACCCTAATTAGTAACCAAGGAACACACTTCATTAATAGAACTATTAAAACATTAACAGATCAGTTCCAAATCGACCACCATCAGAGTACAGCTTACCGCCCTAAGTCGAATGGAGAAATTGCATTTAACAAAACATTAACAAAAGGATTAACAAAAATATGCAACACCAACAAAGACAACTGGGATGAAAAGATACCTGCAGTACTATGGGCATACAGAGCATCATATAAGAATTCAATCGACCAAACACCATTTCGACTAGTCTATGGACAAGAAGTAGTAGTTCCACTACACTTTCGACAACAGACACCTATTATCACAGAGATTTTACATGTCGATGTTGAACAAGGAAGAAAGGACCGACTGCTACGTCTAAGTAAACTTGAAGAACACCGACTAATTGCAATACAACATCAAGAAATCCAGAAACAACAACAAAAGGCATGGCATGATCCAAACATCAAAAACAAAAACTTGTCGGTAGGATACCTTGCCTTACTATACAATAGTCAGGTAAAAGGAAAACCCAAAAATCTACATACAGAATGGATGGGACCCTATGTTGTTGAAGAGATACATGCCAATGGATCAGTCTGACTAAGGACATTACAAGGCATGGTATTTCAAAAACTTGTTAATGGTGCCCAACTAAAACGGTACATAAACTAAATGAGTCTAAAAAAAACAAGACCATAATAGTTAAACAAAAGCTATAAAAATCTGAAAATCCAAAAAGCAAAATAGTACTGATATACATAAAAAAAAAAGTATGACAAGGAATCACCACTTCGACAACTGACATCATGCCCATCGACATAACACCATCGACTGTTTTCATGATCAACATCAACCAATGACCTCGACAGTCCCATCGCGCATTCATGACTATGAGCACCAAAACCAAATCACCATTAACGCAAACTCAAGTGTTCATGTTGGACCATCGCGTCTACCATTAATACACCCATCGACAAAAACGTCAAATGCATCAACTATAAATACTGAACCACCAAAGGATCATTTTTCTGCATTTCAAACAGATAGAGCAACTTAGCAACCAGACGACCAAAAGCCAAGAATACCGAATTAAAATCGACCAGCAGACCGACAAGATGGCACCAAAACAAACTAGAGCTATAGCCAAGGCCAAAGAAATATAGACTGCGGAGACACCATTAGGAAGGAGATTAAAGAACATTAAGAATTCTAAAGTCCAGGAGAGCTCATGGACAAAATTATGGGCTGATATAAAAGAATGGTCTTATGTGGACAAAAATCCTACCACAGCTACAAAGAAAATCAACCACGGTACCATTGTAAACTACATGAACGCGCCACTCATGGCCAGTTTTGGAGGCACAAAGGAAACGACAGTGGAATTTATCATAAGCTGGTGCCACAATAGTAGATTTTACTTCGACAGACTGGTCAACATCTCTGGAAAAAGTAATATACAAATTGAAAGGTCTATCAAACCAAGGTGAACCAGTACTAGTCGGTATAAAAGAAGGACTGGTCGAGGAGCTAACAGGATCAGCATCAAGAAAAAACTCCAAAGGGATAATGATTAGTCAAATATAAGCTCAAATGCCACAAATAGTGGCCAAAATCATAGCCAATGCGCTTACACCGACAGGTCGAGGAAGCGACCTCAAACTAGATATGTTGGAGGCAGTGGATACCATTCCTGACATAGGAAAAATATACAAATGGGCTAAGTATGTCGCTGACATGCTCAAAGGCATCTGTGAAAAATGGCAGGAGTTGGGGTAGATTATGAGGTTCCCATCTCTCATGATATGGATAGTCATGTACTCCTTGTGCCCTGTCGGGGATAAACAATTTCAAGAACCGACAAAATTCCATATGTGGAGATTCAAACCATTCTCCCAAAAATGGAACAATGAAGGAATTAGCGAAAGGAAAAGTGCTGTTAGAAAATTGGTTCCAACAGCTCAAATTTCACATGACTAGATGGAGGGTGCCCCAGAACATCCGATGAAGACTGCCCAAAAATTCCCATATCTAGTTAGAAATTGACCATACCACGGTGTCGCACATGCAGGGCGCCAATACAAAGGCCAAGAATATCGACTACTACCCGACAATCGAAGATATTTTCTGGGAACTAGCTCAACAGTCGGGTACAAAACTGTCGATACCAACAAGGGAAAAAGAGATAGACCTATCGATAGAAGAGCCGCTGATGGACCAGGAAAAAGAAGAATATTATGAGCTCAACTTATACATCAGCACATTTATGTTGGAGGAGACACTGGTCGATTGCAAGTCGTAATCAAACCACCGACCGCACAAAGGGAATAGACACAATCAAAACAATAGGTAACCAATCCGGCTGAAGAAAGCATCATCTCGACTCAAGACCCAAGAGGAGAGATAGATACTGAAAACCCAGAGTATGCTGTCACCAAGGAAAATATACATAAATTGTCAAAGGAGATAGCAGCATCAAGAAAAATAAAAAGAAATCAAGAATGGGAATAGGGGAAGGGTAAGTGCAAGATTATCATTGTAGAGTCCTCAGAAGATGAGGAAGAACTGGCAGCTAGGGAATGCAACATCATAGAGGATGCCGTAGCAAACAAAGTTCCGATGGAAACCCAGTTCCATAAATTTGTTCAAGCAGGGGCACAACAAGGTCGACCAAAGAAGGTGAAAAGAAAAAATACTTCGAAAGCCAAAAATGTTGTGGATCTTGTATCTACACCTCCACCCCCATCTCTGAATAAAATAACACAAGAGCTAATTCTAGAACCTTCCTCCATAATCCCACTCTACATATGCAAGAATGCTATGCCAAAAACCTTGAAGGAAAGGTTCGACCGAGACAAAGACCTCCAGGCATATATTGAAAAACTGTCGGAGCTACTCACCACGGTACAAAATCTCTCCACCAAATTCCCTTTATTCGAGCTTGGTGGGTCTATACTACCTACTCCTCAACCTGGCCAAGTACCCCAGAGGCCGAGGACTGTGGAAGTCATAAGTTTGACATTTCAAAGAAACCCCAACAAATAAGTTTCCATTGTCATAAGTCAGACTACATATATCATCTTGACCGTCCCCGAACCCCACCCACCAGCCTCTGAACCATCCGAATATGAGGAAGGAGAAAAAATGGAGGAAATAAATCGAGAAATCGACCAACTTTTCTACGACCTTCAGGAATATTTACCCCCTCAGATCCATGACCTGTCACCTAACCATAGCTCCACCAACCCAATCACACCCGACCATTAACCATCACCATCACCACCACCCCCCAACCCAGAACCTATACTCAAACCAACTACACCAGAACCACATCCACCGTAACCATTAGTACCAACCACATCCACATCTGGACCCTCTGTATCCAACCAACTAGATGCATAACCAACTGCAGCAATCATCCAACCAACCCAACCAGAAATACCATCAACCACTGCTAGCTAGCAACCAAACAATCCAATTTTGACTCTTGCAAGTACACAGGTGCCAAAGCAAGTAGAGCAGCAAAAGCACAAAAAGAAGAAACACAAAAAGAATAAAGTCCATCAAGGCCAGATGACAATGGTCCATATCAATCAACTTGGATTGACCACCGCAGTCAATGCAACAAAGTTGAGGGATGCAGAATTAGGGCAACTCCTGGAAACACTAGAAATAGAAGAAAAAACAAGGAACCATAATAGACATAAAGAGCTCGACAACAATGAAAAAGAACAAGTTGAGTTCCTTTACAAATGTAGAAACCTCGTGCAATCTGTGATACCTAGGCCGATAGAGGATGACATCCACAAGCCTCTAGAAAAAGCTTATCAGCTGTTTGAGAACATGGTGTCGATGCTACAGGCACAGATGCAGGACACAAGAGAAGAGAATAAAGAAGAAATAGCTTGACTATTGATGCAACAGCATACAACTTTTGTAGAAGCATACAATGTACTCCAAGATCACATGGATGAGTCAGTTATTTTGAAAGAAGTACTATGAGACTAGCCTGCTTATTATGGGTAAGTCTATCAGCGAACCCAATAAACCTGACAAGAAATCCAAGCGCTTGAGAAGAGAAAGATCACAGAGGAAGTATTTAGAAGTACAATTGAAAATCAAATAGTGCTTGAAATATCCAAATTGCAGAAGCTCGACTGACAAGAACATCAATGGGTGGAGCAAGCAATTCCAAGTTTAGAAAAATTAGACATCATCTACCCGCAGATGAAATGACTTTTTGAAACAGCAAAGGAAAAGGACCAGTTTATGGGTCTCGACATGGAAATAATAGAAGAACTTTCCATTCAAGAAAAGATGTCGATATTGTCAAGTATGACTACATTAACCATCAACATTCAAAAAGTGCTGCAAAGTTGGACGGAATTCCAACATTACCTGGAATTAACAGCTGAAGCAATTGTTGAAGTCTGTGTACAGATTAGACCAACCATCAAACTTCACAGCCCATGAAATTCAAACACAGAAATAACTACTTATGACAGGCAAACAAATTTTGGTACCTCCCTATTTCTTTGAGATGAAGAAACGTTTTGTTTGTGGGGGAGATGTTGGAGGAGCAAGTTAGTAAGCTGACTAGAATGACAGCCGACTTACTCAATTAGCCGACTAAGTTGATCAGCCAACTAATTAAGGATTAGGTCGGCCACATAAGGTCGTGTCGATTGATCGAATCGACAAGTAGTTATTTGTAACTATTTGTAATTCATATATATTAGGGCGTTGAGCTAGATGAGAACTCAGTTCAGTTCTCTGTGTTGTATGGACCCTTTCATGACAGTATAATATGTTATTCAACTTACTTGTTCTTGTCTCTTGTCTCTGTTATGTATGTATGCTTTTAATGTGTATTATTGGTAACCATATGTGATCTACGAGATTACAACATGTATCCTACAAGTACATCCTAGCCTTAGTGTTGAGTGAGGAGCTCTGGAACTGCACTAAGTTTGTAACTCCTTGTTTTTAGCATTGAGTATAGGATCTAGATAAGTGCTAGGAGTTACTAAAAATAATTAATGATTTTGAGTGAAAACGACTCGAGTAAAATATTGATATCATATGACTTATTTACAAGTAATTAAATGAAATATTGAATTTATGTGTCTCATCAAGTACTAAATAAATACCATGTTATACGAGGGAATCCAACATGCAAGGATGTTTAGAGTTGCCTAACCTAGTAGACCTAACCACCTACCTGACGGCCTTAATGAAGAAAGTGTCATAAGTTTAGGGATCATGTTATATGATACCTAAAGACAAATGTTAACAAATAATATATATATTTTATACATGGTATGTATAAGAGTAAACATAGTAATAATATTAAAAATATAAGAAAGAAAGAGAGGCTCCGTTTATTATTATTATTACTTAAAGATAATTAAATAGTATAATACCTACAAAGGTCCAAGTAGGAACTAGTTAAAAGTTCCTAAGTTAAATATTAAAAGTGCATAAATTAAATAAAAGGGTTAAATCAAGAAATCAAATTATTTCTTGATTTAACTACCCCTTTAACTGAAAAGTATGCCTATAAAGACCCAATCCAAAGAAAGGCTTGGGGATATTTCTTCCATCTTTTTGGTGAATCATTATTTCTGCTTGTTTATTCTCAAGAGAGTTCTTGGAAAACATTTTCCTAATAAGAAAAAGGAGAAGTGATCTAGACCTGATATCCTAGTTAGGGAAGCCTTACCTTAGGATCTCTAAGCTACTTGCATGTTAGAAACAACTTGGGGTGATCTGGATGAAAACCAAGAATGGTTCGGGGTCAGGGTTGGGTGGAACATGGTATTTCCCAAGTGATTTGGTTATCTATACAGAGGTCAAATGTTTCTATGAATTTTTTTAATGTTGGGTAATTAAGTGTACAGGTTTTTAGCCATTGGAATAGCTTCACCATACAAGTATAAGGTTCTTGATGTCTTTCCATTCCATTATCTAGTATACTGATTGTTAGAATAATTAAGGGATTATGTTATATTTCTAACCCTATGTCTAAAATGATATCCTGTTAAAATATTTAAGGGTTTATGTTATATTCCTAATTCTATGTCTAGAATTATTTCCTGTTAGAATATTTAAGTGTTTGTATTTTATTTATAAACCCTATGTTTGTTCAGAATGTCTAGGAGTTTATATTTTTAATTCTAAAACACTATGTGTAAAAATTATTTCATGTCTATGAATTATTTAAGGCTTATTTCTTCTATACTTAGTTTTGCATTTTTTTCATAGCTTAAACTTCTTTCTCCTGAGACCTATAAATTACTCTAAGCAGAGTCTATAGGTTTATTTTACCTATGGATTCTATTCGCATATTTCATATTTCCAGCAGAGCTATATTTAGGAGCAAAAATACTATTTAACATACAAACTACATCTACGAAAATTGTATGCCATAACGAAAGTTGAAACAAAGTAATTCAAAACATAATGGTATGCACGGAAGTCTTTTTATATAAAAAGAGGTCGCAGGATCAATTCCTGTAGGAGTTAATGCCCAAACAAACCCATACATTTATAAACATTTACAAACATAGCAACCGAGGATAATTTATTGTGGAGTCATTTTATTTACTAGCATAGATCCATCTAAAAGGGGATATACCAAGCACTGAGAGGTATCAAATATCTCAAAGTACAAACCCTTTTTAGAGTGGAAATGTGTGATCTAATTTTATTGTTTTAGTTTATCTAATTTATGTTGTTATATATATATGCAATTCTAATCAATTTAAATTTAATTCAAGCGACAAGTTTTTTTGAATAATATTTTATTGTTTTTAATAAAATACATGTGTCAACTCTAGGATGAGCACGGAAGGAGTTACACATCTCTCCCCTACTGGGATGTAGAATGCACCTCTTCAATGCAACAAGTCATCTTATTGAATCCTGTAGGAATCATTTTTATCCTAGTAAACCATGTAGTGTTTTAACTACAAACCAAATAGAGCATGCTCTTATAAATACATAGGCCATAAAACCAATTAACTTAATCTTTACATAGAGGTCAAAGCCCTAGATAAAATTACACACTATCACTATTTCATGGACCTTGGTCCTTTACATAAAACAACGCATTTAAACATTATCATAAATCCTTTATCAACCCTATCAACGTTATGGGAATACCAACGACACCCAAGGAAGGGTTGCATCAACAGTCACTACCCTTATACACAGATTATTGATTAACCACGAATCAAAAGATAGAAATGATAAGTTATTTGAATAACACACAGTCCCAGTTCTATTGGAGGGAATGCCTTTGCCATCTATGACAAGGCTCCAAGGCCAAACAAAACCATTAACGAACCCATAAAATAACTTAAATAAGAATTGCGAATCACACAGAGTTAAACCATTGCCACAGAATAAGATTCATACCCATGATTCAACAGTATTCAAATGTTGTAAATAAACAACCGTAAACACACAAAGAGTATAAATGTTGTACATACCATCCATTTAAACCGAGTAATAATTACAAAGTCATATAACCCCGACCTTGCACCATTTCAAGGAATGGTGTTGTCGTCGTACTCAAACATAAACAAAATTACAATTCAGAGAGCCTGGAAATGTTCACCAAGGAATTAATACTACACAAAGAATCCATAAAAAAACCCAAAGTACATTAAAGTCTTGTCCCGAAGACACTAAACCCAAACAAGAAAAACCCCTAGTATTAACGCATCTTTGATGCTATACAAATTAAGTTACCAAAAACCCCTTTCTTTTCCACAGACATTAAAACCAGACAATCATTCAAACCCATGACAATTTTTAACTTTGTCACAACAACCATACGAGAGAGGGACACATTTTAAACTTTTACAACAGAGCTTACCCGAATGTGTATGGTGTTGACCTCAATGCGACCCATGACCCATGATTGCCTCCAACCCTGCAACTTACAACACAAAATAAAATCCATGATGAGGAGTATGCATTGAAACAAAACTGAACAGACAAACAATGTTATTAAACTAGAGTGGTATATGTACCTTCCATCATGACTAAACAATGAAATATTCACACCACCATACAGTGCATAGGCTGAGCTCACATAGCCATGCTGCGAATGACCAAACCAATGCAAGAGCCCAAGCCCTAAGATTGAGGGCCATGTTTTCCAAAGTGCATTTGTGTCACCACCCTGACCTCCATTAACACAATTCCAAACCCATATCGTATAGTTCATGCCACCCATTAAATCTTGTTCAAACAATGTGCTATACAAAATCGTTGTATGTGCTTCAAATACATAGGGTTTAAGCCATACTCCATGGCATATGAAATATGCCATGGAGAACTATGGTAAGGGTTTTAAAACCACACACCAAGACTATATTAAAATCATACACCAAGACTAGGTTAGAGAATGAACCAAGTTATAAAGCATTTATACCATAATAGACGTGTGCCACGTAAATGATAAGTGTAGCAGTGATCAAGTCACTATCATAGAGTCCGTAAAAATTACAATAGTAACCCATGAAACATAGGCTAGTAAACCACCCATCCTGGTGTAAATATCATCTATCAACCATCATAGTAGTCACTGGGATAGGACTGTAAATTTCTTGTCATCAAAGCCAAGTTCTAGTGACGAAACATGCAGTATGTCTTGTTGAGCTTTTATAAGCAGTTTTCGTCATCAAGTGCACCTGCATGCGATGAGGAAATAAATGCATTAGTTCAAAAGAATTAAGTAAGATCTAAAGTGACAAATAGAAAATAATTATCTCTCACATGTTTACAAGGGAAACAAGTCCCACCACTCCACCCCTTTTTCCAATAAAAATTTAAGTTGGAATTGTTTATACAACAGTAATCAAACATTATAACCAATGAGTATGAAATCAAAGCAACACATACTTATAAATGTGTAACCATAAATAAATATGATAAACAAACATCACAAAAACATAGTATTACATTAATAACCATATCAGGAAATATCAAAGCAGGATGTAAGAACAAGTTACGACAATACAACACAGTAAACAAAGTACAAGACATTCCACATAGTTAGATAATGTCCATCTCAAGTAGTAAATGACTAGCCTAATAAAAAAAATTATTTTCAAATGTTGGGGACATTACAAAGTGGGAAGATTACCTACACCTTACAGAGTTCTCTTATAACAACAAATACCAAACCTCTGCCAAGATGAGTCCCTTTGAGATACTCTATGGAAGGAAGTGTAGAACATCGGTTACTTGGAATAGCCCGGTGGATTGGCTCATGTTAGGGCCCGAGTTACTAAAATACTTGGAACAATTGGTTACCAAGGTCCTGTTAAATCTTAAAGAGGCACAAGACCGCCAAAATAGTTACGCGGATAAGAAAAGGAAAGATAAATATTATCATATAGGTGACCATGTTTACTTGAAAGTAAAAGAAAAACAAATCTCAATGATCTTGGGAAGGTGTGGTAAGTTATAACCTAGATTTAGCGGACTTTTTCAGATACTAGCCAAGAGAGGGCCACTGGCATATGAACTAGATTTACCTGCTCACATAAGAGTCAATAATGTTTTCCATGCATATTTATTAAAGAAATATGTTTATGATACTAAACATGTGATTGATTGGTTCTTATTATAGGTGGAACCTGAAAGGGACTTTGCACATAAACCCCTTTATATATTTGACAAGAGAGAGCTGTAGCTCAAGAAGTGCACCATAGTCCAGTTGAAAGTGCAATGGAAGCACTTTGAGGCCGATGAGGTTACTTGCAAGAATGAAGACACCATGAGAAAAGATTACCCCTCCTTATTTCATGATTTCATTTTGAGTCCCTAGAACACCAGACACGATGTTGTTCTAAGTGGGGAGGGATGTAATATCCTGAATTTTGACCTAACACTTATGGGCATAATGCCCATTGCATATGATGTTACTTTGATGTTTTATTTGGTATATTGGGCCTAATACCCCACTGCACATGAACATGATGAATTTTTTGATAAAATGTTTATATATATATATGATTCCATGTGTTTGGCATGGACCAGGAAACACATAATTGATGAGATGTTTTGTGTTGAGAGGGGAGCTATGGAAGACATGAGTATTTGATGTTTGTGTTGAGAAGGAAGTTCTAGAGCACATGAGTTATGAAACATTTGTGTTGAACATGAAGATATGAAGCACATGAAAATATAAAATTGGAAGTCTTGGGCATAAGCCGTGGAGCCTTCCAAGTTGATGCTGAGCAGAATATCTGGAATGTCGGATCCTTGGCCATTGTGTCCCTTGGTGTATCCTAAAAATACATCCTATCATTAGTGTTGAGCAAGGAGCTCTGGAATTGCACTAAGTTTGTAACTCCTTGGTTTTAGCGTTGAGTGTGGGCTCTGGAAGCACTAGGAGTTAGTGGAAAACTAATATGTTGAGTGAAAATGACTATGATAAAACATTGATCGCATTTTGCTTATTTTTAAGTGATTAAATGAAAATTTGAATTTATGTATCTCATCAAGTACTAAAGAACTACCATATTATATGAGGGAATCCAACATGCAAGGAGGTTTAGAGTTGCCTAACCTAGATGACCTAACCCCTACCTAAAGACCTTGTTAAAGAAAGTGACTAAGTTGAAAGAAAAGTGTCATATGATTAGGGATCATGCTATATGATAGTTAAAGTTAAAATGCTAACAAATGGTATATATATAAATATGTACTCTATACATGATATGTATAAAAGAGTAAGCATAGTAATAGTACTAGTAATTATAAGTAATAAAGAAAGGATCCACATATTATTATAATTACTAATGATAATTAAATATCAAAATACCTACAAGAGTCAAAGTAGGAACTAGTCAAAAGTTCCTAAGTTAGTTATTTAAATTAAATAAAAATGGTTATTTCAAGAAATCAAATGATTCTTGATTAAACTTCCCCTTTTCCTAAAAATTATGTCTATAAAGACCCAAGCCAAAGAGGGGATTGGGGACCTATCTATTTTTTTATTACTCTAGAATTCTGCTTGATTACCTTCAAGAGAGTTCTTGGAGAACATTTTTCCTAGATGGAAAAAGGAAACTGATACAGAACCTGATATCCCATATAGGGAAGCCTTACTTTAGGAGCTATAAGATACTTGGGGGATCTGAATTGAAAGCAAGAATGGTTTTGGGTCTTGGTTGGGTGCGACATAAAAGTTCCCAAGTTATTTAGTTGTCTGAATAGAGGTTACATCTATCTATGTACTTGTTAATCCTATGTATTTGAGTGTGAAGGATTTTCAGCCATTAAAACAGTTTCAACTTGCAGGTATGAGGTTCTTTATTTTTCCCTTGCAAGTTGCACAGGTTAAATTCATTATTCCCTACTAGAGGTATTTATTTTAAAAGAGGTTAGGTTACTTTATCTATTCAAACATGATATTATAGTTAGGAAAATATATCTTATTCATATTTATAATAATGGACTATCACCTGTTAGTTTTATCTGTAGGAGGGTTTGGTTTCTATTATTTTACGTGTTTTATTTCGTCATTTACAGGATAATTTCAGTCTTCTCTGACAAAGGTGTTTCTTTAAACAAATTCTAGATTTTTAAAGTAAGTTATATTTCTTGTGTTAGTTTTTCAACATTCAAGCTAGCATTATGTTAGGATCTTTAACTGAGAGAACAACGAGTACAAAAATAAAAAACAAGAGACAATGAACATAGTGTTTTTCATCGGGGAAACCATAAATGGAGAATACCCTGCAACTTCCTCAGAGATAGAATCAGCACAAAAGGTAAAACCCCAAAATAGTAAGATGCACTCTCGACAGCAGTAATCTTATTCTTGTCTAGCCCCAATGTCTTCTCCTTCCTCAACTATGCGCTACACTTGAGTGTGTGAGTGATGTGCCCTAAATAGAGATTCCAAATCTCTATTTATACTAATCTCGACATGACTAAAACACTACTAGGTCCGACCTCTACTTGGAGAGTCTAATAACCCTAGTGCCCCGAAACTGCGGGGACTTTAACCCTTAGACAATCGGAGGGTTACCAATAATGACTTGACATGACTTGTTTACATTATTGATTCTCCTGATCGGAACATCAGGGTATGACATAACATGATAACATCCCAAAATAAACATCGGGTTACAATATATAAGAAATACAAGTGAATACATTCTGAAGTTACAATTACAACAACACTCCCTCTTAACTAGGAAAGTATTCACTCGACACAATTTTCATCATTGGCATTCTTATCTGGATATTCTCGTCATTTGCATCTTCAAGTCATCTTCATCTTGAATTCATCTTTCATCTGGATCTAGATCATCACTTGATCTAGATCATCGTCACTGGATCATCGTCAATGGACCATACTTGATCTAGAACATCATCACTGGATCATACTCGATCTCGAACATCATTGGATCATCATCACTAGATCTAGATAATCACTGGATCTCGATCATCACTGCTGGATCTGGATCATCACTTGATCTGGATCATCACTCAATCTAAATCATCATCATTGGACTGGATCTGGATCATCACTCGATCTGGATCATCACTGCTGGATCGGCATCATCACTCGATCTGGATCATCACCACTGGATTTGGATCATCACTCGATCTGGATCTCTCGAAGTCATCATAATTGGATCTGGATCTTATCTGGTCATCATCATGTGTGCTATCTCATGATTGTTCTCATCATAGGAAGTTCTACGAAGCCAGCCTTCTTTCATGTTGGTTGTAGGCCTAGCCATTATGTAGGTATTCTTTAGTGCTTATATCTAACCTACTCGTCAGAATGGCCTTCCTAGCACTTACATCTGACCTACTCATTAGAAAGGAACACCCAGCACTCACATATGATCACGTAGAATCCTACAATCACATCAAAAAGGCCCAGCACTCACATTCACTAGCATGACAGGACATCACTATCATCTGTGAAAAGGCTTCAGCACTTATATCTGACCTGGAAGGAACTAAGTCCTCCACCCTTTCCAGAAAGGCTTGCACTCACATCTAACCTAGAAGGAACCAAATCCTCCACCCTCACCAGAAAGGCCCCTAGTCCCAGACTGAGCTACCTAGTAACGGACCAAGTTCCTCCATTCTCTCTGAGAATCGCAATTGCCCTTATATCTGACCTAGTAGGAACCAAATCCTACACCCTTTCCAGAATGGCCTGCACTCACATCTGACCTGGAAGGAACCAAATCCTCTACCCTCATCAAAAATCCCCCCATTCCTAGACTAAGCTACCTGGTAACGAACCAGGTGCCTCCACTCTCCTGGAGAGTGGCAGTTTCCCTTACATCTATCCTACTTGACAGAATGTCCATCACTCATATTTGACATGAGAGGAACTTAATCCTTTAGCCATGACAGAATGGCTCAGCCCTTATATCTGACCTGCTCATCAGAATGGCTCTCTCAGTCCCAGACTGAGTGTTCCTGGTAACTGACCAGGTACCTCCATTCCCAAAACGATAATCAGCACTCATATCTCACATGGAAGGAACCAAATCCTCTCACCATGATAGAATGGCTCAACCCTTACATCTGACTTGCTCATCAGAATGGCTATGGGACTCATCACTTTCCCTTAGAGGAAACCTCGATTTGGAGAACACCAAGCTTCTCCTTGAAGTACTCAAACTTCACTTTGTCCAATGGCTTCATCAACACATTAGCTATATGTTCCTCCATCGCAACATACTGGAGCTTCACAGCTCCCCTCTACACCATACCCCTGATATAGTGATACTTGATCTCGATGTGCTTCGACTTGTCATGGAACACTGGATTCTCTAACAACTTCATGCAACTCTAGTTGTCACAATGTATACAAGTAGCATCCATCTGGAGATCAAATAAATCAGACAGTAGCCTCCTCAGGCATACTACCTCACAACTAGCTAAACAAGCTACGACATACTCTGTTTCAACTGTACTCAGTGCCACACAATATTGTTTCCTACTAAACCAAGAGATCACACCTGATCCCATACTAAAGCAACACCCTAAAGTGCTCTTCCTATCGATGGCATTGCCTACCCAATCTGAATCAACTTAACCCTCCAGGTTAATCTTCTTATTCACATCATACTTGAGCCCATAAGCAACTGTACCCCTTAGGTACCTCAGAATATGCTTTGCAGCAATCAGGTGAACATTTATCGGATCTATCAAGAATTGGCTCAAGGTAATCATAGCAAAGCAAATGTCTAGTCTTATCTTCGTTAGGTACATCAATGACCCAATCATCTGACGATACATCGTATCATCAACCGACTCTGATGAAGCATCGCTCAATAGCTTCAGGTTCAATGCCATATGTGTGGACATAGCCTTGCAAGCCATCATCCCAAACCTATTTAGGATCTCTACTGTATACTTCCCTTGTCTAAGGAATATTCCATCTGCACTCTGCCACACCTCCATACCTAGAAAGTAATGCATCATACCCAAGTCCTTCATTTCAAGCTCGACAGCAAGCTTTCTCTTCGAATCAGCAATCAACCCATCCATACCTATCACAAACAGATCATCTACATATAGTAGAAGCATCACTAGGTTGCCATATTCAACCTTGTAGTAAAATTTGGAATCTGCTTTACTCTTGGTAAAGCCCAAACTAGATAGAAAGCTATCAATTCTATCGTACCATGTCCTAGGTTCCTGTTTCAAACCGTACAGGGATTTCTTCAATCTGCACACATGAGACTCCCTGTCATGTGTCTCAAAAATGAGTGGTTGTTCTACATACACTTCCTCTTCCACTACACCATTCAAGAAGGCAGTCTTGACATCCATCTGGTGTATCTTCCATTTCATTACTTCAACCAAAGCAAGTACTGATCTGATGGAAGTGTATCTTGCTATAGGTGCAAATGTTTTTTCATAATCTATTCCTTCTTTCTGAGAGAAACCCCGAGCTACAAATATTGCCTTATATTTTTCAATGCTACCATTTGTGGCATGTTTGATCTTGTAGATCCATTTGGAAGTTACAACTAATTTCCCGTCTTGTCTTGGGACAACATCCCAAACATTGTTCTTCATGATCGATTGGTATTCTTCGATCATAGCATCCTTCCATTATTTCCATTCTGCCGCTTCTTCATAACTGGAAGGTTCTTTATCAATGAAATCACATAGTAAAGCTACATACCCAGAGCAGGATCTAGTCCTCTTTCTTTCTCTCTGATTCTCTTCTGGAGCCCCATATCTTTCTGCACCTTGGACAAGTTCTTGTACCCAAGTAGGTTTCCTCTTATGAGGATTCTTCTCCAGAGGTGTATCTATAGGTCTTTGTGGTTCTTCAAATTCTTGATCTTCTTCTTGAGCTTCTTCATTCATGGTTGTATCATGAACTCTAGGTGCTTTTGCTTCTTCAGTTTCTTCAGCAGGTCTCTTCCTGGATTTGTTGTAAGTTGTGTCTTCATCAAATGTCACATCCATGCTGATGTCAATCTTCTTCTATCCTAGGAAATATATTCTGTAAGCCTTCGAGCTTTCAGAGTATCCCACAAATATACCCTTCTTTCCTGAAGGATCTAATTTAGTCCTCTTCTCTTTTGGAATGTGTATGTACACTGGACAACCAAATATTCTGAGATGGCTGACTTTTGGTTTCTTGCCAGAGAAATCTTCTTCAAGAGTCTTGTTCTCAAGTACTCTATGTGGAGTATGGTTCTGTACATATACCGTTGTTTTGGAAACTTCCACCCAAAGATGCATAGGAAGATATTGATCATGAAGCATATCTCTTGCAGCTTCCATGATAGTTCTATTCTTCCTCTCTGTAATCCCATTTTGTTGTGGATTGTAAGGAGTTGAAAACTCCCTCTTAATACCCGATTCTTTACATAGCTCTTTGAATTCATTTGAAGTGAATTCTCTGTCATTGTCTGATCGAAAGGTCTTGATCTTCTTTTCAGTATGGTTCTCGATCAAGGCTTTGAATTCCTTAAACTTGTTGAATACTTCATCTTTGTTCTTCATGAAGTAAACCCATGTCTTCCTAGAGAAATCATCAATGACAGAAACATAATATGCATACCCGCTTAGTGAGTTTGATAACATAGGACCGCATACATCAGAGTGAATGATTTCCAAGATTCCTTTTGCTTTGCTTTCACTACTTGGAAATGTTTTCTTTGTATTCTTTCCTTTCACACAGCCTTTGTAGACCCCATCATGTTTTGCTTGGATTTCTGGAAGACCTTCAACAACTTTGCTTACAATATGTAGTGCTCTATAATGCACATGTGTAATCCTTCTATGTCAAATTTCACTTGGCTCTACTATGTCATGGACCAAGGCTTGTTCTGGATGGTCCTTTAATTTGTACAATCCTCCTTCTTGTTCTCCAATTACTACCGCATCATCGATAGTCTTTCCTTTTGGCCACATGATGACTTGACCGTCTATGAATGCAACCCGTATTCCTTTTGCATCTTATGCTGATATGGAAAGGAGGTTCTTTTTGAGTCCTCACACAAACAATACTTCTTTCATTGTTAGAGACTTTCCAGAGTCTAGCTTATAGGAAGATTCCCCACTACCTTTTATTGGATATTGGTAGTCATCTCCTAGCTTCACCTTGTGAGGTGATTCATGTTCTAACAGTCTCACAAAGGATTCCTTGAATCCAGTAATATGTTTGGAAGGCCCACTGTCTATAAGCCAATCATCACTTTCATGAGTAATGTTACCTGTGAGAGCAGAGATCAGAACATATTCATCCTCACTTGAAGAATCTTCACTTTCATATCTGAATCTCTTCTTGGATGGTTTATCATCCTCTACAGCATGAGCATGATGTCTTCTTTTGTTGCTCCTCTTCATTATTTTTCGTTTCTTAGGACAATTTCTTGCATAATGTCTTGCTTCATCACATGTATAACATATGATCCTAGATAAATATTTTCTAGTGTTATCTTTGTGAGAGTGCTTACCTCTGGAGTTATGAGATATTCTTTTGGTTGACTTCGAATGTGATTTGGAGTGTACTGTGAGAGCTTTATCTTCACTTCCCATATTTTCTTCTCAAGCTGCTATCCGAGCTTCTTCTTGAGAGCACTCTTCCCATAGTCTACTGAACTTGACTAACTTCTTTCTAGCAAAGATTCCTTGAATGAAAGAATCCCATGAACTAGGAAGGCCATTCAAGGTAGTCATCACAATCTCTGCATTTTCCATTTCTTCATCTACAGCTTCTAGTTGTTCCTTGATCTAAGAAACTCTTATGAAGTAAGACTGGATTGTTTCTGCATTTTGAATCTTCACATTCTTCAGTTGGCTTCTCAGAGTCATTTTTCGGTTTATGTTCTTCCCTTGAAACAATTTGGTTAGGGAATCAAACATAGCTTTAGGTGTCTTTAGGGAGGACACTTATGGTATGAGATGGTCCTTGATAGATTCAGCAATGATTCTCTTTTCCATAACCAACTTCTTCTTATGAAAGGCCATAGTCTCATCTCCCTGTGGGACTGGAACCTCGTCATGGATGTAGGAGTCCAACTCATTCTCTTCTAGGACTAGGGAGATCCTATACTTCCAAGCTCGGAATTTATTAGTTCCCTCAAGCTTTTCATCACGATTGGTATGATGAGACATATTAACTGAGAACCTCAAATGGAAATATAAAATATTTTAGATCTTACCAGGTCAAGATGTTGGATTTGAAACTTGAGCTAAAATCCCACAGAACCGGTTCAGGAGCAAATTAGGGTTTTTCTTTTCCAGAGTTCTATCCACCCAAATGCCTTGAAATTTATCCCTAACTTCGATTTTGGGGAGGATATCAATCCAAGCTTGGGATCACTGAAAAATTCCTCTTCTATGAAAAGCCCTAATTTCCAGCAGCAATGACAGGTCCAAAACTGAAAAACCTCAGAATTGGATTTTGCTTCGACAAAAAGATGTGCCCTAAGGAGGAGAGTTATTCCACCTTACTTTTGCTGAAAATATATGGAGAGAGATCCACAAAGTAGGAAGCCATAGTTCCTACAGCTGCATAGTGTCTTCTTCTCAGGTTAGCTCTGATACCATGTTAGTTTTCCAACATTCAAGCTATCATTATGTTAGGATCTTTAACTGAGAGAATAACAAGTACAGCAATCAAACACAAGAGACAATGAACATAGTGTTTTTAATCGAGGAAACCATAAATGGAGAAAACCCCTCAACTTCCTTAGAGATAGAATCGGCACAAAAGGTAAAACCCCAAAACAGTAAGATGCACTCTCGATAGCAGTAATCTTCTTCTTGTCTAGCCCCAGTGTCTTCTCCTTCCTGAACTATGTTCTACACTTGAGTGTGTGAGTGATGTGTGCTAAATAGAGATTCCATCTCTCTATTTATACTAATCCCGACATGACTAAAACCCTACTAGGGCCGACCTCTACTTGGAGAGTCTAATAACCCTAGTGCCCTGGAACTGTGGGGACTTTAACCCTTAGACAATCGGAGGGTTACCCACAATGACTTGACATGAATTGTTTACATTATTGATTCTCCTGATCGAAACATCGGGGTATGACATAACATCATAACATTCCAGAATAAACATCAGGTTACAATAGATAAGAAATACAAGTGAATACATTCTGAAGTTACAATTACAACAACATCTTGTTGATTATTTCAAGTTCAAAACATAGAAATAATATCAGAGATGTTGTACCTAAATATTATTAACCCTAAGTAAGGAACTTTATCGACCTAGAACTATTTAAAAACTAACTTTATATCTTTACTCTGCTGGCAGATTTCATATTTCCAGCAAGCTTGCATTAATTATAACTATAGAAACTATTACCTATAGCTTAGCATAAATTCTATGCATAAACTTATAACTTAAATATCATTACTGAAACTTTAAACAATATAACATAACATAAGATAAACAAATTTAACGTATTTTAAAAACTTACCAAATATCATAACCAAAATTCAAGCAAATAATTTCCAATTTATAACTTTATCGCATTGTATGCTAGCCATCGAGATCTATCAAGGTGTGTAGGAATGATTTGTATACAATAATGCATACTATATACCATCAACATAAGAATCAAACTTAAAACCTAGTACAAAACACATTATCAGATATTGTATCCATTAAAAGGGTTCAGGATCAAATCCTGTCGCCATCTATGCCAAAACCAAAAAACACACATACAACCTTGAACTTTAAACCCATGTAGCCAAGGATTTAATCATGTGGGATCATGGCTTAAAAATAGACGTGACATCAAAACCACGACAGACATCAAATCTTGTAGGAATCGATTTACAACATTTATCAATGTTGTAATAATTTACAAATTTTCCACATAATCTACGCTAACAAAATTAAAATGAAAGAAGTATTAACCGTAATCAAAATAATTTCCCTATCAAATTTCCACATTGTTATAAACAAAATATACTCGCTACATTCATTATCGAGGCTCACGACCGAGAAGTAAAGAAAACCTATTAATATAATCCAAATAAAAAATCTACTGCCTATGCTTTCACAACCATGGAATTTACATTTTCACCACAATAAGATAATATTATGGCCATATCCATATTAAATACCAGGAAAGTAAAATGAACATCATAAATCACCATTAATAATATTTTACAGTAAGTAAATAGACAGTCGTGAATCAACATAGGTTCCATTGTAAGCAATGGCGTGATAGTAAGTTAAAATCTTCATTTAAAACCAATACGCAAAACCTCCATTAACATACAAAAACCAATGTTTAAATTACAGCCATAAAAAACGCATATGGACACAGCTTGCCAAGCTACCAGCAATGTTAATGATAAACCCCAATTGAGAATACATACAAGTGAAACTTCTACCATTTACAAGTAAAAATGTACACATACATGTAATGAAATAACATAGTATCGAAATGGGTGAAACAAAGATTCTCCCTCTTATACATATCAAAACCCTCTGCAAACTAAAATGTATATACACATCCTTGGATTTCCAATAACACATGAGAATTTACACAGTCAAAACCCTTAAACCAAACCATTCACCATTACAACACTGAGCTTAAAAATCTGCTAAAAACATCTATACGTAGAGGTAACAGTTCAAATCTTTTTTTTACAGGGCTTACCCATGAAGGGTATTCGTTGATAGGTTGGTAGCACCACAACTCATGAATGGAAGCCTCATCTCCTCTAAACAAAGGAACAGAGGCCCATTAGAAGTATGCTAATCCTCCATCTGAAAACAACAAAGTAATAATGCTGCAAACCCAGGTGAAGAGAATACCTTCCTGTTTATGCCAGAAATTTTTCCCAGACTACAAGAGAACAAGGCAACATAATCTCAAAAATTTCAATAAAACAAAATAGGGTTTTTAGGGTTTTTTGGTTGAGAAGTTTGATGACAAGAGGGAATGCATTCATAAATCCAAATAAGCACTAAATCATAAGCATAGAAAAACTGAGATGCATAACATAATAACCATTATCCAACAAAAAACAACACTGAGGTTCATCCACAAATGGCAATCACTACAAGTATAAAAACTTTAAACTAGTAATGAATTTACCAACTGAGTAGCTAAAACAAGCTATAAATGAAGCCAGAGACCAAACTGAAGGGTAAATAGAGCATATATTTCATAATCAGTCTTTCAAATACACATAAGAGTCATTTACTTAGCTTATGAACAAGTTTTAATACCTCCTCTTTCCAGCCAAAAAATCAAACCCCCAGTCCTCTTTGTGACATACATTAATACTATCCTTCAGAATTGGTTAAGGACTAAACCCTAACTGCTTTTCAGCCTACTCATCGAAATAGTTTTATCTAAAAAATAATTACAAAAATGAAATAACCTTCGAAACCTAACTAATAAATGATTGTGTTAACAAGTTTTACAGATCTTTAGCTGCTTCAGCTAACAAGGCTATCCCTTCTAGGGCTTGGGATTTTCTTCTGGCCTTCAGTTAATCTGCTTCCATATCTATAATATTTCTAGTGAGTTCTTCATTTTGCTGCTGTAGATCCTTGATGGTTTGTTTGAACATTGTAAATTGACCTTCTGTATTCCTCTTCCTTTTCAATACCTCTCTTGAAACTGTAATCAGCTCCTGATAGTGGCTATTCACCTCCTCCAGATCCTCTCTGAGTCTTCTATTTTCCATGACCAAGCCATCATTTGTCTCCTACATATATTCCACCTGATACTTATATTTCTTTACACTTCTCTGTAAATACTCTTTTTTTGAATCAAAGGCTTTATTTCCTGTTGTCATTTGCATCTCATTTGGAAGCCATGGAATGTTTAATCTCTTATAAATTTATTCATCTTCTGGAAACAATTCTATAGGAGTTTTAGGAAAACTTAGGTTTTCTTTAGTCTCAGCTTCACATGGAACCTGTTCCTCAACCATCACCTTCTTTTCTGAGTAAGAATCCTTTATCTCACTTTCTTGTTGTTCCTGCAACATTTGACTTCGTACCTCTAGAAATATATCAGACAGTTTAGTATTAGTAAGGACAGACTCAGATTCTGATTCCATTGGCCTTTTACCTTTACTGTCCTCTTTATCATCGTTTAATTTTTAATCAAATGAGGAATCATCTATCACTGTTACTCTTTCTTTGTTCAATTTAGGGTTCAGCAATTTCTTCATATTCAGTCTAAGCTTGTTTCTAGGTCTAGTTTTTGGTCTCCAGACAGGATTAATTTCTCCCAACATTTTGAAAGTTTTACCCTGATGGGTAACTAAGGCAAATTTAACAAATTTAAGGTTCTTTCTCTTTGGTAATGCTACCTCATCACCCTGGCTGTGAAATTCCTTTCTAGTACCAACCCTAGTTGCATCAATAAAAGGGACTTTATCATCCTCAAACATGCATTTCTCATCTTCTGACAGAAATGTGAATGGAATTTGTCTTTGAACTTCAGTATCCTCTTTCTCATCTGAAATTTTCTCCACAGGTACAATCTTTTCAGCAACAATTGTCTCTGCTGGTACATCATTTTCAACACGCTCGGTATCCTTATTATCGGACTGTAAATCTTTGCTCTCAATGTCATTAAGGTGCTATTTAGATTCGAAATATTCATTTGCATGATCTGAAAGTTCCTCTAATTTAATCATGTCTTCATCTTTGACCTTTACCTTTTGCCTGAGATTTCTGATCAAGGTCTATCCTTTATCAGCGTGTCTTCTGTGAGACTGTCCTTCTTGACCATTTTGAAAACCTGAGCAGAAAAGGAAATACTCCCAAGTCTTTCCCCTACTCTGCAAAACAGTGTTTATAATGAGTTTGATAAGTCCATGGTGGAAAATGGACTATTTAGTATGATTTTGGTGCTCCTTAACTCTGCTAGACATCTTCTGTAACGTCTTTAGAAAGAAGAAGGGCAAGTTAATCTTGGACTCATTACTGAGATGCTGAAGAAATCTGAAGTGGTATTTGAAAACAAAGGCATATCTTCCTTCACAGGTAATATAAATCTGTAAAACTTTAATGGGTTCTATCCATTCAGGCTTAAAGTTATGAATGGGTACACCTTTACCCCAATCAACAATTACACCAGGCAGTAAGTACTTTTGTGCATTAAAGGTGAATGACACCTTCTTAAACCATAACTCTCCCTCATTCTTGATACCTATTGCCTCAGCTACCAACTCCTTGGTCAATTTGAATTGTAAAGTATCAAAAGACACAATGTCTTTATCATAGCACTGATAAAATTTATGGGAAACCTTTGCATGATATCCATCAATCTTTTTGAAAAATGTCAACCATCCTACATTAGAAAATAACTCTGTACATTCTGAAAAATTATCTATCCAACTTAGGTCAGTTCAATCTGCCCTAACAATCTCAATACAAGTGCTTGAATGCAATCACTTCAATGTTTAGGTGTCGAATTTCACGTTCCACCTGTCTCTCATTGTCTCGAACACTTCAAGCAATCACTGCTGGAAAGCCCTAATTCCTCATTCAGTTGTAAAAACCCCGAATTTTCAGCAATGTGCTCTCACCACAACTTTCAATATGCTTCGTATCCTTCATATTAGAAACACACTCTCAAAAATTCTTCCTTAATCGACTCGCTGTCATCATTCGCCCTGGACTGCATGCAATCGCCACAATCTACTTCATATGATGCTCATCCACCTGTTTCAATGATAAACTTTGCAGGACATGTATCAAATGGAATAAATGATGTGATTAACAGCCCAGGGACAAGACACCCGAAAAAATTGGACTGAAAAAATGATGATTTTGGCATTCACGACTTTCTTGTAGCGCTCTAGTGTATTAATTTTTCTCTTGCACTATAAGAAAGTCCAATCACATGATTTCACATCATTAGGCCACTAATAATGTTTAAGACTTGGTTTATATTCTTAATCTCAATCTTAGTGTCATTTATAAACCATTTAATCCATATATACATTATAAAACCCTTCAAGAATGAAATTTAAGCAAAATTTATAAAAGCAAGTTTGAAGATAAGAAAAATCAAAATCATGAAAAATTAAAAGCTTGAACTCAAAATTAACCTATATAAACAAAATTTCCTAAAATAAAAAACACTAGCAAGGTTCAAAAACGTAAATAAAAGCATAAAACTAAGGAAGGAAAAATCATGACCTAACATCTGACTCCTATTGCAGGATGAAGCCCTCCTTGTGAGGCTTCAAGAACCTGTAGACCAGTGCCCTCTTTACTACTACCTGCTAATTTGCAAAATTTGCATTGGGTTATGGAGTCCTTATTTTTTTTTATTCGCACCAGTGTATACAATGAAAACTAAAATTCCCCTTAAAAACTGTAGAAATGCTTGAGGAATCGTGCATTAACTGGACCTGAAAATTCCTCACCCTGCAAAGTTTGTAGAACAAAAGTGTTATTTTCCAAAAACTTAGATACTAGGAAAGGGCCAAACCATAGGTTATCAAATTTTCCATATTTCCTTTTTTTCTCTTTCCTAGCATCCCGCCTTAGAACCATGTCACCTATTGAGAAAGTAACATCTTTGATTTTTCAATCAAATCTTTCTTTGATTTTCAACCTTGTATAGCTGTGCCTTTTCTTTCACTTTTTCCCTATTCTGCTGCAACTCTATCATTGCATAAATCCTTCTTTGCATATCATTAGGTTCTTCCTGACAATCCTGAAAAAACTTCATCACTGAGATACCCAATTGAACAGGAAAAACTGCATCTGTACCATACACTAATTGGAAAGGAGAAGTTTCAATTGCTTGTTTGACTGTTATTCTGTCATCCCATAATGCATATTTCAGCATAGAATCCCATGATCTCTTGTTATGCTTCAGCAGTTTCTTGATACTTTGAATGCTATTTTTATTGGAGGACTTAGCTAAACCATTACCTTGGGGATAGTAAGGAGTTGAATTTTTCAGCAGGATGCCATTCTTTTCACAAAATTCTCCCATTTCCTTAGACTTAAAATCTTTTGCATTATCTGTTACTAATCTCTGAGGACACCCAAACCTACTAAGGATATTTTCTTCAATAAATTCCATAATCACCTTATCTGTGGCATTCTTGGTGGGGATAGCTTCCACCCATTTGGTAAAGAAGTCTGTTGCAATCAAAATCCACCTGTGTTGTCCTAAGGAAGATGGAATTATCTCTCCTATAAAGTCTAGAGACCCCACTGCTGGAAAGGGGCACTTACTACAATTGGTTTTAAAGGTAATGACAACAATTTTTGTTTACCAGCAAACTTCTGACAAGGGATGCAAGCTCTTACCTAGTGATATACATATGCAAATAAAGAGGGCCAATAGTACCCATCTCATAAGATTTTGTTTGTTGTTTCCTTCCAATACTTGTGACCTCCACAAGAACCCTCATGAGATTCAGAAATCACTCCTTCAATTTCAGGTTTATCTAAGAATCTAAGTAGAATACCCCATGGATCCTTCCAAAATAACTGTTTTTCTACCAAACAGTACTTAGTAGTTTTTAGCTTCAAAGATCTAGCAACTTTTCTATCTAAGTGTTCAAGACATTGCAAATACAATAGAAAATACACAATGTCTGCATACCATGTAGATGCTGAATAGAAATCCATAATCTTTTCTTTCTCGAGCTCTGCTTGATTTTCTTCCTAAGTTGTCTCTTCTACCATCAAATGCAATCCTAAAGCTTGGCAATTTGATTCAGCCAACAGCTTGGCCAAACCTTGTCCCTTCACTAGTTTGGCAGGTCTGATATCTACATCATACTGAATGATTTTAGCAATCCACTTGCCTCTTTTTCCCTCACTGTCAGGTTGTGTCAAAACATCTTTTATAGCAGCATTAGGCACATATGAAATAACTTTGGAATGTAAAACATAGATTCTGAAAATTTTCAAAGCTTTTACCAAAGAATAAGCCTGTTTTTCCAAGATGTTGTATTTTAATTCAGAATGTCTAAGAGTTTTGTTGAAGAATGAAATAGGTTTCTCAAGACCATCCTTATTCTTCTGCAGCAGAACAGCTGCTAGTGTATCTTCAGATGCAAAGGAAAAGGTTAGAAATTCTCTGGTAAAATATGGACTTCCTAATACAGGAGCTTCGGTAAGAGCCATCTTGATTTTTTCAAATTGTTCTTTGCTTCAATGGTCCACTTGACTTCCTGATCCTTCTTTAGCATGGCTATAATCTGCTTGATAGTCTCAGCAAAGTTTGGTATAAACTAACGCAGAAAGTTGATTTTACCAATGAAATATTGGACATCTTTTTTACTCCTTAGCAGACTTATCTTCAATATTGCTTTCATCCTTTCTGGGTCAATCCTTATACCATCGGTAGAAACTAAATAACCCAGTAATTTGCCTTCCTGTACAGCAAAGTGTGACTTCTTTGGATTCAAGGACAACCCAAATTTTCTGCATTTTAGGAAATTTTGTTTCAAATTTTTTAAATGTTCATCATTTGATTGTGAAAATACAGTAATATCATCTAAGTAAATTACCACAAACTTGTCATTTTCCCCAACAAAGACTATATCCACAGCCCTCTGAAAAGTTGCTCCAACATTCATTAAACCAAAAGGCATCTTATCATACATGAAAGTTCCGTAGGGAGTAGTAAAAGTTGTTTTCTATTTATCATCAAGATGCATATAAATTTGATTGTATCCTGAGAAACCATCAACCATAGAAATCCTCTGTGCCCCAATAACCTTCTGCAATATTTTCTCAATTTTAGGCAGAGGATAATTATCCTTTGGTGAAGATCTATTCAAGTTTCTAAAGTCAACACATAGTCTAATTTCTCCATTCTTTTTCCTAACAAGAACTAGAATAGCAACCCATGAAGAGTACCTAAGAGGAACAATGATATCGGCATCTAATAACTTCTTAACTTCTTTTTCAATAACAGGAAACAAGGCTGGATTAATCCTCCTCAATTTTTGACGAAATGGTTTAACATTCGGTTTTAAAGGTACTTTATGTTGTATAATCCCAGTATCATATGTTCTCTATTCTTCATAATACCACGCAAATACATCAACATGTTCCTTTAACAATTTAATGTACCTCTTTCTCTGTTCTGCTGTGAGTGCTTTCAAAATTTTCACCATTCTAGGATGTTCTGCAGTACCAATGTTACAATCCACCACATTCTCTTCTGAAGACTATACAACAGGTTTTATAGGTGTATCATCTTTAGAAAATATCCTTTCTAAAGGTACTAAACCTTTTGTGATTACATTACCTTTTAGTTCAATAATCTTATGGCCAGCGATTTCATTTTCAGCAATCTCTTCAACGTCTCCATCCTCATCATCTTCATCTTGATCAATCATGGAAATAGAAAACTCATGTGTAAGCTCCAAAAATCTTTTAATTTCAATGTCATATTCAAACACTCTCCACTGCTTTACAGTATCAGGTACAAAAGGTCTGTACCTAACCTCAATGGGATACCTCAATTGTGTGGTTTTGGGAATTCTAAAATGTGTAGCAGCTGAGGCCAATGAATCAACAGTCTGATTATGATCCCTTGGAATATAGGTAATGTTAAAAGCTACAAAATAATTATCGATCATGTCCCATAGCTCATTTCGGTAGACTTTCAGCAATTCTTGTTTCACTTGATAGTTGTTCCTCACCTACTGAATAACTAACTCGTAGTCGCCATATGCAAAAAACTGTTGAATGCCCAAATCTTTAGCAGCCTTCAATCCTAACAGCAAAGCTTCATATTCAACAGTATTGTTTGTAGTAATAAATTTTAATTTATACATCAGCTTTACTATTTCACCACCAAGGGATACGAGAAGAACCCCTGCTCCAACACCTTCTTTGCAAAATGATCCATCAAAGTATAATTGCCAAAGCTCATCTTCTTGTTCCTTACTGCATTTAACTGGATGTTCCTTTTCAACCTGTAACAAGCCAGTAGTATTGTCATCATCACTAAAATGTAACATGCAAGTACCCAAATCTTTATCAACAGCATACAAAGGCTGGTTTGTAGGGTTCTTGTCATCTGTCACAATATAGGCAAATTGAAGCTCTCTGTACAGCCTTTTGTTTTCTCCTCCAAACATAGGAATAGTAGCATATGATAAATCCATTTGTAAAGTTCCACCAACTTTATTTTCCCAAGACCTAGAGAGAAGTAACCCAAATTTAGGTGTAATATCTGCTACTACCACATCCATGATCACACTTTTCATTGGTAATTGAGCCAAACTAACAACCATGTCTTTAATCACACCCAAACACTTCACAGCTCATGAATCAAAAGCATACAGATCATGGGATGGTTTCGTTATACTCAGACCTAAAGCCTCCATGAAAACCTTTGATATTAGGTTGTGTGATGATCCAGAATCTAAAAGACAGTTATGTATCATTTGTTCATGGACTGTTAGGGTAATATAAAATGGAGGTGAAGCACCTGCTTCATTCTCAGTATTTTTAGCCAAAGCTGATCCAATAAAGATCTTAGGATTTTCTTCTTGCAGATTCACTGTATCAGAAAGAGGCTGATTGTTTGTTGAACCAATCATTTTAAGAACTGATTATTTGTAAGAAGTATTTTTCATTAATTCAATAAAAGGCATAGGAATCTTTATTTTTCCTAATTCATTTTCTAGATTAAAATTCTGCACAGTTTTATTTACATCTTCAACCTCCATACTTTTCTTTTGCTTATCCTGAGTTTGTTTTTTCTCTGACACGAGATCAGATTGTTGTTTAGTAGGTACAACTACCTTCTTCTTTGGGTTTTGTACTACCTTTTTTGGGCCTAACCTCAAATTCAAAGTCTTCTTTGGTTCATTCTAATAAACATCCGCAGTTACAACATTCATTTTCAGATTCAAATCATCCTCTGTTTCAAACATATCAGCATCATAATATTCTGCATTTAAAAATTCTTCTTTAGTGACAAAACCCTCAGTCAACTATTCTCCGAAACAGTTCATATCCTAATTTGTGTCTTCTAATAACACTTCTTCATCAATCTATTCTTCATCAAAAACATTGTTCTGAAGAGGTGGTGGTACCCTTTCATCCTCAGTCTCTCTCCTTTCTCTCTGAATATCATTATTTCTTCGTTCTCTAGGTATGAAGCAAGGAGCAAATTGTCTTCTGAATTGGTTCTGATTGTTAGGGTTTCTTTCACCTTCTTGAAAAGGATTTCTTGAATTTCTTTCTAGTTCTAACTTGTTTAATTTTGCAGTAAAAATATTTACCAACTTGGTCATCTCATCAATCTTACCTTCTAAAGAATGGGATGTTGAAACCCCTGGAGCTGCTTCCTTCTTACCTTTCCTATCATACATCTGCTGAGTTGTTTCCTTCTTCAATCTATTGGAATCCAATATATCAGACTCAACCTCTAATGTTGCACCCTGCATATTCAGTAAAGAAACAAGTCTTCTTTCTCTTAGTAGTAAGTAAAATTCATGGTCAAAAGCATTTGCATATGTTAGTTTTGCAGATGTTTCTGAAGGTTTTATTTCTGCAGTAATTTTGCTATACATTTTATTGAATCTTTTTGAAAAGTCTGCAATGGTTTCATCCTTTTTTCTCTTAAGGGATACAAATTCAGTTACATAATAAGTATGATCTTTGGTGTCACCCCATTGTCTCATGAAGAGGTCCTGAAGCTCTTTTATGATTGTGATAGAATTTGCAGGAAGATCCCTAAACCATTTTCTAACATCTCCATCAAGGTTCTGCACAAACATCCTCATCCATACGTCCTTAGCTTCAATATTCTGGTTATCAGCATAACTGACAAAGGCTTCCCAGTGCTCTTTAGCTGTAGTTTCTCCCTATCAATTAAACCTAGGCAGGTATTTCTAATAATCACCTCCAGGAAGTGCATTCAAAGGGTGAGGCAAAACTAATGGTGCATACCTCGCCGCAGCCATTCAGTCCATCATATCTATAGGATGATTTTGGGCTACCATTTTAAGGCTGACTGACTTTGGTGATGGAGAGATTTGACTGGAACTTGGCTGAAAAGGGGTTTTACCAACTTTCAAATGAAATAGAGGAATTTTACCAGGAGATATTTTTTTTCCTTTTTGAAGGATCAAGGATCAGTGAAAACTTGAAAGTTATTGACAGGAATTATAGGATTTAACCAAGGGGAAGTTTCTTGTTCTTTTCTCAAAACAGATAAAGGTGATGAACTATCCAACTGATTAGGGTCACATAGGGCTGGTAATGACTGAGACCTTCTAATCTTCCTTTTTGTTTTCAATATATGTTCTGGGCCTGAAACACCCAACTGCAAAGGTGAAATAGGTTTGTTTCTAGTTCCAATTCTCGTATAAGCCACTATGACAAACTGGTGAAAAGCAGTCTTTTAAGATTTGCTAGTTTAAGTTCACCTCTTAAAACCAGTGAAATGATAAGTATCCCAAGGAAAAAAATGTTTTCAACTTCGTTCCCCGGCAATGGCGCCAAAGATGTTTATGCCAGAAATTGTTCCCAGACTACAGGAGAACAAGCCAACATAATCTCAAGAATTTCAATAAAACAAAATACGTTTTTTATGGTTTTTTGGTTGAGAAGTTTGATGACAAGAGGGAATGCATTCATAAATCCAAACAAACACTAAATCATCAGCATAGAAAACTAATATGCATAACATAATAACCATTATCTAATAGAAAACATCACTAAGGTTCATCCAAAAATGGCAAGCACTACAAGTATAAAAACTTTAAACCAGCAATGATATTACAAACTGAGTAGCTAAAACAAGCTATAAATGAAGCCAGAGAACAAACTGAAGGGTAAATCGAGCATATATTTCATAATCAGTCTTTCAAATACATATAAGAGTCATTTACTTAACTTATGAAAAAGTCTAAATACCTCCTCTTGCCAGCCAAAAAATCGAACCCCCAGTCCTCTTTGTGACATAAATTAATACTATCCTTCAAAATTGGTTAAGGACTAAACCCTAACTGCATTTCAGCCTACTCATCGAAATAGTTTTATCTAAATAATAACTATAAAACTTAAATAACCTTCAAAACCTAACTAATAACTTATTGTGTTAACAAGTTTTATAGATCTTCAGTTGCTTCAACTAACAAGGTTATCCCTTCTAGGGATTGGGCTTTTCTTCTGGCCTTCAGTTGATCTGCTTCCATATCTGTAATCTTTCTAGTGAGTTCTTCATTTTTCTGCTACAGATACTTGATGGTTTGTTTCAACATTGTAAATTGACCTTATGTATTCCTCTTCCTTTTCAATGCCTCTCTTGAAACTGCAATCAGCTCCTGATAGTGGCTATTCACCTCATCCAGATCCTCTCTGAGTCTTCTATTTGCCATGACCAAGCCATCATTTGTCTCCTGCATATATTCCTCCTGATACTTATATTGTTTTACACTTCTCTGTAAATTCTCTTTTTTTGAATCAAAGGCTTTATTTCCTGCTGTCATTTGCATCTCATTTGGAAGCCATGGAATGTTTAATCTCTTATAAAAATTTTCATCTTCTGGCAACAATTCTATAGGAGTTTCATCAAAACTTAGGTTTTCTTCAGTTTCAGCTTCACATGGAAGCTTTTCCTCAACCATCACCTTCTTTTTTGAGTAAGAATCCTTTATCTCACTTTCTTGCTATTCCTGCAACATTTGACTCCGTACCTCTAGAAAAATACCAAACAGTTTAGTATCAGTAAGGACATACTCTCTTTCTGATTCCATTGGCCTTTTACCTTTACTGCCCCCCTTATCATCATTCATTTTTTCATCAAATGAGGAATCATCTATCACTGTTACTCTTTCTTTGTTCAATTTAGGGTTCAGCAATTTCTTCATATTCAATCTGAGCTTGTTTCTAGGTATGGTTTTTGTTCTCTAGACAGGAGTAATTTCCCCCAACATTTTGAAAGTTTTACCCTGATGGGTAACTGAGGAAAATTCAACAACTTTAAGTTTCTTTCTCTTTGGTAATGCTACCTCATCACCCTGGCTGTGAAATTCCTTTTTAGTACAAACCCTAGTTGCATCAATAACAGGGACTTTATCATCCTCAAACAGGCATTTCTCATCTTCTAACAGAACTCTGATTGGACTTTCTCTTTCAACTTCAATATCCTCTTTCTCATGTGAAATTTTCTCTGCAGGTACAATCTTTTTAGCAACAATTGTCTCTGTTGGTACATCATTTTCAACAGGCTCGATCTCCTTATTATCAAACGGTAAATATTTGCTCTCAATGTCATTAAGGTGTTGTTTAGATTCAAAATATTCATTTGCATGATTTGAAACTTCCTCTAATTTAATCCTGTCTTCATCTTTGACCTTTACCTTTTGCCTGAGATTTCTGATCAAATTATGTCCTTTATCATCTTGTCTTCTATGAGACTATCCTTCTTGACCATTTTGAAAACCTAACCAGAAAAGGAAATACTCCCAAGTCTTTCCCCTACTCTGCAAAACAGTGTTTATAATGAGTTTGATAAGTCCATGGTGGAAAATGGACTGTTTAGTATGATTTTGGTGCTCCTTAATTTCGCTACACATCTACTACAGACTCTTTAGAAAGAAAAAGGGCAAGTTCATCTTGGACACATTACTGAGATGCTGAAGAAGTCTAAAGTGGTATTTGAAAATGAAGGCATATCTTCCTTCACAGGTAATATAACTCTGTAAAACTTTAATGGGTTCTATCCATTCAGTCTTGAAGTTATGAATGGGTACACCTTTACACCAATTAGCAATTACACCAAGCAGTAAGTACTTTTGTGCCTTGAAGGTGAATGACACCTTCTTAAACCATAATTCTCCCTCATTCTTGATGCATGTTGCCTTAGCTACCAACTCCTTGGTCAATTTGAATTGTAAAGTATAAAAAGACACAGTGTCTTTATCATGTCACTGAGCAAATTTATGGGAAACCTCTGCATGATATCCATCAATCTTTTTGAAAAATGTCAACCAACCGGCATTAGAAAATAACTCTGCACATTCTGGAAAATTATCTATCCAACTTAGGTCAATGGGCTCAGCTCTATTAGTTTTCCACTTTTATTCATCTTTACTATGGCTTTAACAGCACCTATCAATATCCCATAGTTTGTCTATCTTCAAATCATAACAATCTGCCCTAACACACAATTGAGGGAGTCTTTTGTGCCAAATTGCAATAGTTTGACCTAATCACAGAGTTCAGGGACCTCCAACAGTTCTGCTTTTAAAATCACTGATTTAAATGAGGAATACTTGGATATATTTTGTAATAATTCATCATTCATAGTCTATTAGGTGAAAAAAATCATATCATTCCTTCAAATTTTAACATTAGGATTTTATCAGAACAACCCTAAATTAACCACACCCTAGCAAATGTCGCGCAGGGTACCTGCTCAAAATCTCAATACAAGTGTTGGAATGCAATAAATTCAATGTTTAGGTGTCGAATATCACATTCCACCTGTCTCTCACTATCTCGAACACTTCAAACAATCACTGCTGGAAAGCCCTAATTCCTCATTCAGTTGTAAAAACCACGAATTTTCATCAATGTGCTCTCACCACAACTTTCAATATGCTTCATATCCTTCATATTAGAAACACACTTCGGAAAATTCTGCCTTAATTGACTCGTTGTCATCATTCACCCTGGACTGCATGCAATCGCCATGATATACTTCATATGATACTCATCCACCTGTTTCAATGATAAAATTTGCAGGACACGTATCAAATGGAACAAATGATGTGATTAACACCTTAGGGACAAGACACTCAAAAAAATTGGACTAAAAAAATGATGATTTTGACATTCGTGACTTTCTTGTAGCGCTCTAGTGTATTAATTTTGCTCTTGCGCTACAAGAAAGTCCAATCAGATGATTTCACATCATTAGGCCACTAATAAAGTTTAAGACTTGGTTTATATGCTTAATCTCAATCTTAGTGTCATTTATAAACCATTTAATCCATATATACATTATAAAACCCTTCAAGAATGAAATCTAAGCAAAATTTATAAAAGCAAGTTTAAAAATAAGAAAAATCAAAATCATGAAAAATTAAAAGCTTGAACTGAAAATTAACCTATATAAACAAAATCTCCTAAAAGCAAAAATACTAGAAAGGTTCAAAAACGTAAATAAAAGCATAAAACTAAGGAAGAAAAAATCATGAACTAACACTTCCCAAGGCCTAGAGCAAACAAATCCTCCATGCATTGACAAAACTAGAGAGCCGAACAGAGCATACCCACAGCGGTGACAAAATGGTTCTTCCATCCACAGCAGACCAAGCATAGGGTTTGATTTTTCCCATCCCGAGGAGCATTTACTCCACTACCCTTTCCACCACCAACGACGTGATGTCTTACCGTCACGCCTATATTTTAAAACCACAACCACGCTTTAGTGTTGAAAACGTGATTTGGTATTTGCACCACTACCCATATCATCGTTGACATACATTACATTAGAGGAAATTTCAACTCAAAATGGGCATTTTAACTCTAATTCAAATTCCATGTCATCATGTGTTAGCTAATGAAATTGCTTTAGGTTTGAAATACTGTATAGGTCTTAAACAAGTTTTTAATATAAATTTGGGGATAGGTATCATAAAAAAAAGTAATTTTTTTGTTCGTATTTTCAACATACCTCCTTGTGTTTTTACTCAAATTTCGATCCAGAGAGCTCCTTTGATGCGGAATTAAATTCCGCATCCAACGAGTACCCACTCGGCATACTTTTGATGGACCTTGATACCCCATTTTATTGTTGGACCATAACAATAAATTTTGACCAATTTTTTAGTAGATTTTTGTTCTTAATAGTTTAAGCACTTGGGATGATAGTTTGTTGCTTGTTGCAGTTATTTTAAGAATTTGGTTGAGTGGTCACGATGAAGGTTGTTTGTTATAATTATTTAAATCAAGTTGACACACATGCTACACCTTTTTTTAATCCTAATTGGATATATCTATATTTAAGATGTAATAAATTGGGTCTTTGATCATGAATAACGATGCTTAGCATGCCATTTTGCATCTTTTTCAACTTTCTTTGTTTCGACACAAACATTGAGGAACAAATTTGATGACTAAGTAATGAAATCGATTCCATAGATAAATAATTTTGGTGTCAAAATATTTTTCTTTTCTATTTAATTTTGTGGCAAAGTATCATATTTTTATAGCATCTATATTATATAAATAACTTTTAAGAACTGCGGTGACATTGCCACCTTGTGGATCTTGTTATTATGTTTTGATGGAACACTTTGATTATAATTATTTATTTCATTGAGAATGTTTCCTATAACAACAAATATTTCTTTGAAATTTTATGAGCCATATTATTGTACTCTCTATAGATATTGATATGAGAAACATAAAAATATTTTTAGAACCCTTGTTGTTTGTAAATATGAGAGGAAAAAGTGTTCCATAACATGAGGGGGTGAACTAGGATATTATTATTCCCTTCCATGCAGGGAATTATAATCACTATGGTTTTGATAACAGTGTAGTCACAATTTTGGTTTTTTATGATATGGTATTGCTTATTTTATCCAAAATTTCACAACCCAACCTCTTATTATGAGAAATCATTGTTTCATTTTTGGTGGGTTGATATCGATGAATATTCTAAAAACCTACTCCCTGACATATGAAATCCTTGCATTTGGTGGGCTTGTAATGACCCTCAAAAATTAGAGCTTGGCTATTTGTATTTTGCATCCGTGTGTCACCTTCAGAGCTCGAGCATGGCTATATGCAAGTAGGTGTGTGTCACCTTTAGAGCTTGTAGTGTGCTATTTGCATGCATACGTTTAGAACATGCATTTCCTATAGGATCTAGCTATAACACAAATAACCGATCTCGATATAAAGCGTAATGGTGCTTTTCTCCATCGCAAGTTTTCTACATCAAGGTTGTTCCAGTGGGTGGTGGTTCTCCAAACTATGGTGGTTCTCTTTATGTTATTAATTCCAGTGAATACATGATCCTCTTCACATGGTGAGATACTTTTGATGCTCTTCACATGGTTTGAAAATATCCATTGTTACAGCTGATTTTACCACACATGGTTGATCACACTTTTATGGCTTTTACTGTCCCTCTACAGACTCTTTGGACCCCATGGACTATTTTTGTACCTTTTATGTTTCCAATATCATCCCTAAAAACACCTATTATTTGTTGTATGTGAATTTTAATCCCTTTCTCGCATATATACGTGAATATTACCTTCAAACCCATGTACATCGGGTTGTGTGCAAAAGGTCGAATATTTTTGGAGTTTTCCTTGATGTGGATCAGAGTCACTTGTCTCTTGGGATTCCATATGCCTCGAGATAACTCATATTTGACCTTCCATTACCCCATTGAATCACTATATAAATAACTCTTTGGATACATTGAAGGGGAGGAATTGAAGAGCAAGAAAACTATAGTCCATTGTTTCCATAACTTGCTTATACTTGAGTCTGCATCCCTTTGTCCCTTAGAGCACTTTGTGTTCTTTCCAAGCTTGCCTTTTCTTGTGAACTTTCTATCGAGAGATGGAGGATTGAGGTGGTGGAGGCCCAGGTGGAGGACTTAGTTTCTCCGGCTCGTAGACGTGCCAACGGAGGTTGTCACTTATGTAATCTCTGATTTTATTAATAGAAATATATTTTCCTGTCCAATGATGTGCATTTAAATGAATATTGAATCCATGGATGCGTTTAATTGCTTATGCATTATTTACTATATATTCTAGAGTACGCCTAACACTATATTATATAGCATTCTTTCCTTTTTTACTGTTGTTGAGAGTAAATTGCTAAAGAAAGTGGGATTGGAAAAAGCTCAATGGGGATCTACTTCAACCATATGGAATAAGGTATGTTTCAAGATCCTTTAGTGTTAGATGTTGTATTTCTCTTGCATATTGGGAAGGGATTGATTTCTGTAGTTTCTTTATCTATTGTGGTACACCCCAAGCCATAGGAATTTTTATCCATAACAAAATTGGTGACCATACTGGGGAGGTTCCTAGTTGTTTTTATTTGGGGGTTTACAGCATTCATTGTGCTTGTATTGCTCTGATTTCTCTATTTCTATGTCGGTTCTGCATGCATGATTTCCCAGTAGTGTCATGTAGGAGTAAATTTTGTCTGAGCTTTCCTTTTACCTTATTTTTCTCTCTTTTTCTTCTTGCACACGGGTTTTTCTTTCACAGTCGCGTTTACATGTGGGTTTTCCTAGAATAGTCGCATATGTACGCAAGTTTACTGAGAACAATCGCGTATTCCTTGATTTTTTGCTTTTTTGGAAAAGATTAAGTGTTGCTGGGTGAGTTTGGATGATTCTTGATTATTCTTTGATGCTTCTGGAGTCTGTATCTCCCCTCTATTTCCAACCTGAGACTCTTTTTTATTTTATTTTTGAAAATGTTCTTGTCATTTCATTTTCTATTTTTGTTTTTATATTAGTGCATTAGGTCTCTTTTTCCTTAGTACTTTGCTTGGCTACTATCTGTGAGTGGTTGCAGAGTCTGAGGGTTTTAGAGTCATATTTTTGTTTTCTATCTCATTTAATTAAAAAATACAAAAAACATTTTTCTTTTTGCATAGTTATGCATTCTTTGCATTTTGCATTAGCATGGTACTTGCATTAAGTTTGCTTGCTGAATATTAGTTATATTTTCATATAGGAATGATTGCATATACAATTGAAGGAAAAATTTTGCACTTCACGTAGTAGCATACCCTATTTTTCATCCGACATGGTGCATTTGCATTGATTGTTAGGTGTGAATTTTAATTCTTGTTGTGTCATAACATCATTAATTGCATGACCATTTACACTTTGAGTAATAAATCCAATTAAAATCAACACATAATAAAATGAATTACACTCTTTTATTTTCTTGGGTGGATCAACAAGACTAGGTTTTAGGGTCTTGGAATAGTTCATTGTTAGTTAATTCTCCAAGATCACTAAACAAAACAATTAGGTGTTAGTCCAGGTGAGAGTGTGAAATCTATATAATTAGTGTTTCTTAGGATCCTCCTCTTATAAGGGGGTTAAGCACGAGGCAGTGTGAGCAATTATTATTGGGATGACCCCTGATTGTGATTAATTAGCAATGGAGATATTTCCAAAATTGTATTCATATCTGGGGGCCTTTGAGGTATTGGCTACTGAACTCCTGGGGTACTAGTTGTGCTTTCAGGCTTCGGGATTTGTTACCCTTCCTATACGGTCAATCACACCTCTGACTATCCACCTGAGCATTGATTATATCGAGGTGACCTTAGTTACCTTACCTAGGTTATCGGGTGGGTATTTCCAAAGGTTAGTATGTAGGTGTCCTCGCTAGGTAGGGGTCGAACAACACAATCGCTATATGCGTTGAAGCTGAGGGCCACTATAATTGGTTACAAAGCTTTGCTTGTTTTCTATGGGAGTCTCAAGCCTCTCCTAGGAGAGACATACCTGATTCATTTGGGAGCTCACATATCCTACCCTTGGTTTGCTTGTGATTTACATTTACATTTTTAGGTGTATGCTCTGTGTTAGTGCTAGAAATTGTTCTCAGACTACGAAATAACAAGCCAACACAATCTCAATAATCACAATTAAGTAAAATAGGGTTTTCTAGGGTTTTGGTTGTACAGTTTGTAGATAAGAGGGAAAAAAATCCACAAAGCTAAAGAAAAAAACTGAATCATGAACTTTCAAAGGACTGAGATGCATAACATATAAAACATAAACCAACACAATAATCACAGCACTGAATTCCACCCACAGCTAAGAAGAATTTCATGCATAATAACCTTAAACAAGAAATGAGTATATCAACTGAGTGACTAACGCAAATCAGAAATGAAACCAGACAATGAGCTAAACAGGGCTTATAGTTGCATATATTTCATAATCAATCATTCAAAAATACATAAGAGCTTTATACTTATCTTCATAAACCACAGCTTGATAGCCTCCCCTTGCAACAAAAATCGAACCCCTGCACTCTACCCTTGTCCAGCTTTTATAATTACAAAGAAATAGTTCTATATTCCCTTCATTAGGTCGAATTTGAAACTACTCAACAGTTACATTAACGAACTTTCAACTAATTGACTAAAAATAGCAAAATGGGATTCCTGGAAAATTTGGTGAATTTCTGAAAAATATGTGTCAAAGAATCTTCCATATCTCTCAATCTGTGACACCGGTGCGAAAACGGAGAGAGGTTTTTGTGAATGGGTTTGTGTTGGACGAAAACCAATATTGGTTTTTAAAATTTCATCTCCAATCAATCATAATATGTCCTGCAAGATGAAGACCAAAATAGGAAAATATTAACTATTTTTAAAACCCTGAAAAATAGGCTGTGAAGATTAAATTGACTCTTTCCAACCTTGACAGATGTTGCAAACTTGAGAGAGGTTTTTGTGAATGGGTATATTTTGAAAAAAACCTCTTTTTTTTTTAAATTCATCTCCATCAGCTCATGATATGCACTCAATTGAGATAACCCAAAATAGGAAAAGCAGAGCATACTTCTCAATAATATTTGCACACTCCAAGTCTTGCAATGGATGTTCTTTAACTGTTTTCTTCAATCACAGTTGTGATGTCTTCACTACCAATGATATCTATGTGGATTCCTCCTATTTCAGTCTATTTATGTACATCCTATTTACTGTCAACCCTTTTGGTATTAAGGTCTTCTATACTCTGAGAAATAAAAGCTGAACATCTCAGGTAAGATCTTGTAAACTGCTTGACATCTTGCAAACTTTGTGTGCCAACACTAAGCAGATGATCAAAAAATTTCTTGCCACTATACAGGGCATCTTTCCAGCTTGCATTTAGCAGTTTCTTCACAATAGCCAGCTTCTTAGAATGTGAGAGGGAATTCTGGGTCATTATTGTATTTGCTGGCACAAAGCCAAATTTGCAATCTCCAGGATAGTTGTTGATGGGCTTGAAACCTCCTTCTGGGCAGCAGTACACGAAATCACTTATGGACTTGTTGACCATGATTGATTATTCATTCCTTCTAGAGAATACAACAAGGTAGTATCATATTTTAAGAAAGCAATATCTCCAATTCCTTCTACAAGACGGTGAAAAGCCCATGAGTGACCATAGTATGTATTGTTTAGAAGACATGAGCTGCTATTACCACAAGCACTACACAAACCCATTCATTCTACTTCTGAGGGTGCAAAAGATGCAGAGAAAAAATATGATATGATATCTTCATCATTTCTCATAGACGGAATCTTTCCAATATTCTATTGTAAAACATAACTTACAAGGTAGTGCACTGGATAGTTCCATCCAGCTACTCTCATATAGTCTGCATGGCAAGACTTCTTTCCCTGGAAATCATTCAAGCTCAAGTCACTTTTCTTGTTTCACATTCTCTTGTTCACAAAAGCAACAACATCATATGAATCAACATGGCTGCAGTACTCTTCGGCCATTATAGCCTTCGAGGAATAGTTCTTAAAAGCAATGTATCCTAGGCCTGAATCAAGGGAGATGTGGTCTGCTTCCTCATTTTTATTGCTTCCATATAGTTAGAAGTTGTCTTCTTTTTTACACACTTTCAGGTGTAATCATCTAATGGAATCAAAAGGCTTATACAGTATTGGCAGTTCACAAATTCATCTCGTACTGCACACCATTTCACAGTCTTAGACCTAGTTTCTTTAGGTAGCTCTATACTTGGATCAATATCTTCAGCTACTAGTGCAGGTGTTCAAGAATTCTTACTTGTAAGTGAAGTGTTTCCAACAGGTGATGGGGAAAAAATAGACGCATCTCCTGAGGTGGCTCTCGGAGCAGGTGCATATGCTTCTGAATCAATATTTCCAAAACTAGGAGTTGGAGCTGGCCCTAGTTCAGAAGCTGTTAGAAAAGTGAATTCAACTACTAAAATCACGTACTTCTATCTGCTAGGTGTCCAGTTTTATTCTTTAAACCTCCTTTGACCACCATGATAACTCCAAACGGTCACCCCTCAAAGCCCTAAATTTCCGACCTGCTTCAATATTTGATTACAAATTGCTAATACTTCACCACGAAATCATCTCATCTTTGTGTACTTTAGGGGATACGAAATTCAAGGCAAATTTATCTCATCGTGTTTAATAATCATTATTCCATCACTCTGCACCAGATCACCGCAACTCACCCTCATGATGATTTCCTTAAAGTATTAACACCTGTCACAATGATCATTCTAGAGGAAAACACATATCAAATCAATTAACAAGTGTGAATGACTGTTCCTATGCACGAATTTCCAAAAATTTGAACCAAAAATCATGATTTTCAACTAGAACTATTTTCTTGTAGCATGCCTGTGTAACTTTTCTGAGCTTGCGCTACAAGAATACCTATTTTATGATTTTTTTAACCAAAACTCCAAACAAAGTGTTAATTTTTGGTAAATAACTTTAAATAAGGCCTTATGATATTTCTTTAGAACCTTTCAGAAACATATACATCCTATAAGCCCATAAAAACCATGAAATTAATTAAGTAAAGCCAAAATTAAAAATAAAACCTATTAAATCAACTATAACATAAGCCTAAAATCAAAATATTTTAAAAGAAACCAAGGTCCAAACTTTAAAACAATAAGAAAAATCATATTTTTAAGACCAACAAATGGTTCAAAAATAGAAAACAAAAACATGGTATAACATATGGCTCCTGCTGTGGGATGAAGTCCTCCCTGTGAGGCTTCAACAACCTGTAGGCTAGTGCCTTCTGTAATGAAAATCATCTGCTATTCTGCAAAACCTCCATTGGGATTTGGAGTCTTTATTCAATCCTTCACACACCAATATATACAATGAAAGTAAAATCTCTTTCTTTCAAAGACTATAAAAGTATTTGAGGAACCTTTCATTTACTGAATCAAATTGTAATCCCATTTCCAATGTAACCAGGAAAAAATTTCATCAACCCACCAAAACTTGTTTCCAACTCCAAATATATATATAATCAGAAATATTGGAAAATATGAAGAGCAAAGATCTACCAACTTATACTCACTTTCATCAAATGGTGTCTCTAAAATAACAGATTTATAACTTAGTATTGACTCTCAATAATCTGCCACTTGATCATAAAAATTTCCAAAAGTTACCTCTTCCTGTTCTATGAAAAAGATAGGCTGTCCATAAGAATATTTTGTTCCATGAATATCAAGCAGGCATTGGCGATAAAGGACATCAGAATCAACCTGAATTTGCTCCGAAATTTTTTGGACAGTATCATCAATAATGTCAATAAGTTGAACCTCATTTTCCACACTGTCTTTAAATGGATAACTATCATGCACTGGCTTCGGTTGTTCAAGGATAATGGAATGAATACATTCCTGAATCTGCTGATCAGATTGTGCCATATCACACACCTCACACATTTCTGGGTCTTTCTTTTCAATTTCATCATCATATTTATCAGAAATTAGAGCATCTTCATAATGGTTTTGAACAGCAGATTTATCATAACCATGATTATAAGAAATATCTGATATAACGTTAAAAATGTGAACAAAATGGCTTTCATCAATTTTAGTATCAAAACAAAAAGGACTAGAATATAATTCATCACAGAATTCTTGTCTTGGAACCCTAATCTCTTCATCATAACGAGGAGATTTTTGGGAAATTTTGAATGATGATGCTGAAGGTTCGTCTTTTTCTTCAATACAAAACCGATCTTTAACACAACAATGATTTCCAAGAGTTTCTTGAACAAGAGATTGATATTCAACAGGATTAGCATTCAAATGATTATTAAGACTGTTGAAATCATTATGAGAATATTCCAAACTATCTCTGCGGATCTCATCACTAGAATAATCTTCAACCTGAACTAAAACAACTTGATTATCGTAATGATCATGGAATTCTTCCTTGACAACAATATCTGAAAATGTTACCTCTTCATCTTCAACAAATTATGAAACTACAACTTCTTCATCATATGTTTTGAATCCTTGATTATACTTATCATCATGATTTTTTGAATCAGAAATTCTATTATAAAAATCAGCCTACTCACAACAATCTTTAAAAAAGAATTCAGCTAAGAACACATACTTACAATGTTTCTGAAAACATGTCTGGAATTCTTTCAGTGAGGAAATGCTAGCAGTGGGAAGAGAAAAATACCATTCTCATGCATCTTGCTCAAGTGAATACATGAACATCTTCATGAGCACATCTTCATGTTGTATATTTAACTGAACCATATATTGATGAAATCTGATGAGGTGATCTGAAGGATTATCCTATTTGCTTTCTCTAAACCGTGGAAGACAATATACCAAAACATCCATAGTAGGTACTAAATTTGGAAAACCTGGAACATCGAAAAAATTAAAAGGTGCAAACCTTCGAGCCAAAATGGCTTCCATGGTCTTCGGCCTCTGCATCTTGAACTAGTGGAGTAGCCAATCAATTTGTCAAGATAGATTTTGTTTTTCCTCCTTCAGAAAGTGGAAAGGGTGATAGTAGGTTAAATTAATTACGGCTGCATAAAGTTGGGGATGACTGTGATCTCCTAATTTTCCTAGTTATTTTCAAAATTTTCTCTGGGTCTAAGACACCCAGGTGTAAAGGTGAACTAGGTCTACCTCTTGTTCCAACTCCTTTAGTAGCCACTGTGAAATATTTGGTGAAAAGTAGTCTTTCAAAATTTGCTGGTTTAAGTTAACCTCTCAAAACCAGTGAAATGATGAGTATCCTAGGGAAAGTAGGCTTTTAGCTTCATCCCCAGAAATGGAGCCAAATATGTTAGTGCCAGAAATTGTTCTCAAACTACTAAAGAACAAGCCAACACAATCTCAATAAACATAATTAAGTAAAATAGGTTTTTCTAGGGTTTTGGTTGTACAGTTTGTAGACAAGAGGGAAAAAACTCCACAAAGCTAAAGCAAACACTTAATCATGAACTTTCAAAGGACTGAGATGTATAACATATAAAACATAAACCAACACAATAATCACAGCATTGAATTCCACCCATAGCTAACAAGCATTTCATGCATAATAGCCTTAAACAAGAAATGAGTATAACAACTGAGTGACTAACACAAATCAGAAAGGAAGCCAGAAAATGAGCTAAATAGGGATTATAGTTGCATATATTTCATAATCAGTCATTCAAAAATACATAAGAGTTTTATACTTAGCTTTGTAAACCACAACTTGATAGCCTCCCCTTGCAACAAAAATTGAACCCCTGCACTCTACCCTCTTCCAGCTTTTATAATTACAAAGAAGTAGTTCTATCTTCCCTTTATTAGGTCAAATTTGAAACTACTCAGCAGTTACATTAACCAACTTTCAACTAATTGACTAAAAATAGCAAAATCGGATTCCTCATAAATTTGGCGAATTTCTGAAAAATAGGTGTCAAAGAAGCTTCCATATCTCTCTGTTAACACCCAAAAATGGTTAACTACCTCATCTACCCCATTTCATGGCTCATTCGTCCATTTACCCACCATATTTCCTTGAAAATCCCACTAAAAGCC